>RJWJ010002076.1:0-109758 GCA_004363605.1 Indri indri | reverse complement strand
TGGGACTACAGACACATGCTACCATGCCCAGCTATTTTTTTTCTTTTTTTTTAAAGAGATGGGGATCTCACTATGTTGCCTAGGCTGGTCTTGAACTCCTGGCCTCAAGCAAGAGTGCTGGGATTATAGGTGTGAGCCACAGTGCCAAGCCAACCTTCTTTTTTATTAATATTTGATCCACTTCCTTTATCTTCTTATAAGGCATAGTTCTCTTGTCTATATAATTGTCAAAAGTAGATATACAATTATTTACTTTCTCATTCCCTAATTGTTGTATATCTAGGTTGTTACTTTTTTGGTTTTTTTTGCTATTATGTATAAGGCTGTGATGATCCTTGTCATAAATCTCAAATCATTTAAATCATTCAACAATAGAAAAATTTTAGTGCCCCTTTTTGAAAAGTCATAGCTTTTAGTATTAAGGAGAATAAATTTGAATTTTTAAATTTATTAATAATTTCCTTTAGAGAGGAATTAGATTTTAGTGACTTTTGTTCCCTGACAATATGTTATTTATCTTATGGAGATCTTTCACATGATTGTGTCTGTGTTGCCATGGGAAAGAAAGAACAATCATTATGTCAAAATCGGGAATAGAGCATGAATTTCAAATGAGGAAGGCAATGAAAGTATGAATGGGAAAAAATACCATTCTTGAGAGAAATCATAATTGATCAAAGTACCTGTTTTTTGTTTCTCAGGCATGTTTCGAAAGGATGAAGAACTGACTCCATCACAGAGGGGTTTGGCTGTAAGGTATGTGCCTTGCATCGTATCCTGCTAGGGTTTAGCCTGCCTCTGCCTAGAACGCACATTGGTTATGTGGCTGAGGCTTACTAGTCCTTCTAGAGGTACTAACTTCTGAAAACCAAACCTTGCTACCTCTGCACTCCTCCCTCAGCCGGGCTGGGCATCCCTCCTAAGGCTCCTGTAGCACCTCGCCTGTGTCACTGTGCAGTGTGCACCTGCTCTGGACCACAAGGCTAGCTGCTAAATTTTTTTGTCTCTGTGAGACTCTGAGTTCCTGAAAACAGGAACATGGTATAGCCTTCATGACTGCCACGTAGTAGTTACTAGTAATTATAGCAGCTACCGTTTATAGACCAGTAACTTGATGGCAGATAGTGGGCTAAGATATAATACATTAATATAGCATGTAGATGCTACATTTGACATAATGAAGAACGATATTTCTCATTATTATTTGAGGAACGCATTCTGGGATAAGCTTCTAGTTCATTTATCGTAGGTACTCTGATGACTAATGCAAAGAATGGCTTAATTTCTTGGCAGAATTTATCTCAATCTAATATAATTAGAGCTCAAATACTTGTTTTACTTAAAGAAAAATTTCGTATGGAGTACCTTGTTTCTAAATCTAGAACTAATATGTGCATTGCTGATAGAATAATGAGATTAAGTTTATGATAGTAGACAGACCTATACTAAGTGTTCATCTTTGATCCAGGTAGCATGTCTTGGGGATCTTCTTATATTTTCCTCATCTGTGAAAGTATTCTGTTGTGAGGTGAGCATGGTGGTACACCCCTGTAGTCTCAGTTACTTGGGAGGCTGAGGCAGGAGTATTGCTTGAGCCCAGTAGTTTGAGGCCACAGTGAGCTGTGATCTGGCCACTGCATTCCAGCCGGGGCAACATAGCAAGACACTGTCTCTTTAAAAAAGAATTCTATTTTGGTGTTCTCTATAGTCTTTATAGGTCAGTAAATATATACTTGAGTATACTTAACTACGAGAGGCTAATTTGATCTGAGTTCTATGACCTCTAGGAGCCCTTGGGCCATCCCAATAACTGCTCACTCACAGACTCTCAATTCCTCTTTCCCCCTTTCTTCTCACATAGCCACCTAACAAATCCCAGAGCCAGTTAGATCCAGCTCTCCACCTACCTGAACAGTGGAAAGAAGCTGAGTGGAAATACATTTAGTCTTGCTGACTGGACTTATTTTGAATTTGTTACCCCAAATTTAAAATTACAGTCCTTAGTATTGCCAGAAATTCTGCTACATTTCCTTAGCCTACTCACTTACCCACTCTCTTGTAAGATGATTTATTCTCCTTTCTCCCCAGACTTCTAACACTCCCTCCCCCGTAGTCAGGATGGTAGCAAAATTTTATTTTTTGGGAAAAATAAAAGCAACTCTACTTCATTCTGCAACCATGAAATCTACCACACTGCCTGAATCTGTAACAAAACACTGGACTTTCTTTCCTGGTATCTAAGCTAGGCCAATTTTTCACTTCTACTCTGAACCTACCTCCTTAGGGATCTTGCCGCTTCAGTTAATCTCCTGTCTCTTGCATCATCAATCATCAACTTCCCCCTCTCTGCTGGATCATTCCCACCAACTTAGAAGAAAAAGCTCACTTTATCCCACACTCCCTTCTAGCTACCACTCAATTAGTCCACACTCCTTTGGAATAACACTCCTTGAGAGCTTGTCTACACTCTCTACTTCCTCACCTCCCGTTCTCTCTTCAATGCCCTGCAATCAGGTTTTTGCTCCCACTCTTGGTCTGAAATCATTCTTCCAGAGTTGCCTCAGTCTTGGCACATTTTACCATGGACTTCAGTTTGCCTGACGCTCAGCCTCTCAGCAGTGTTGGCCAAGCTGTCTGCTTCATCCTGAAATAACCTCCTTCACGTGCCTTCCAGGACACATTCTTTTGATTTTCCTCCACCCTTAACTGGCTCGTTCTCTCTGCCTCCTTTGCAGAAGCCTTTGCCTCACCACAAACTTGATGTGCTCCAGAGCTCAGCCCTGGACTTCTCAGTTTGCTCCAGTTGATCACAGACAGTCCCTTGGCTTTAAAGACCATCTACGTGTTTGGAGTCTCGTAAATTTGTATTCTCACCCCAACCTCTCTCCTGAGCTCCAGCCTCTCATATCCAACTGCCCTTTCAACATCTTTCCATGGCTAGTGAGAGCCATCTCAAATAAAGCATATTCAGAAGAGAACTTCTGATCTCTGTCTTCCTCTTCCCTCCCTGTCCACCGATCTGTTCCTCCACCATTGTCGCCCACTTACTTAATAGCAATACCATTTATCACTAGTGGCTTGGGAAAATTTAGGCAGACCCTCATTTTCTTACTGCAAATCCACTTCACCAGCAAGTCAAGGTAGCCCTTTCTAATCTCTAATCTGACTGATTGTCACCATTCCCTTTCGTTTGGTCCCAGTCTGAACCCTCATTTTCTGCTTGGGCTACTGGAGTAGCTTCCCTAACTGGTCTCCCTGTTTTCTCTCATGCCTTCTGCAGCCTACTTTTCACCTCGCAGCCAGAGATCTTTTTAATGTGCGTTGGCTTATATTATTCCCCTCCCCTGATGAAAATCCTCCAATGGCTTCCCCTGTAATTGAGAATAGAAGGACACACTTTGGACTGCAGCAAATATGGCCCCATGGGCGGATGCTCCCCTAGTCCCCCTCCTTCCCTCAGTCCACTTCTGACTGCACAGGCCACCTGTCAGAAATCCCCTCCCTTCCCTGCCATCGCTGTCTGTCCCTTTGTCCCGCTTTGTCTTTCTCCATAATAGGTATTGCTGTCTGACGTTACATAATATATTTATTTAATTGTCCCCTTCCTACCCCTGCAAATGTCCCCATCACCTAAATAGTAGTTCCCACTGGGAGTGATTTTGCCTCCAGGAGACATTTGACAATGTCTGGAGATATTTTTTGGTTGTCACAACTAGGAGGGGTGACGTACTGACATCTAGTGGGTAGAGGCTACAGATGCTGCTAAACGTCTGCAATGCGCAGAGAAGTCCCTACAACAAAGAATCATTGGCCCCAAATGTCAGCAGTTCTGTAGTTGAGAAGCCCTCACTTGAGATAACACATAGTGGATGTCAAATAAATGTTGATGGAATAAATGGATGAGTGAATCTTTTGTTTAATATTATAAATGAAATATTACAGTTAGACCTAAGTTCTCATTTTAATAGCAAATATTATAGGTCATTACTTCAGTCCATAAAATAACTTGTTGTTTGTGATATAACTGTTGAGCCAAAAATTACTTCAGCCAACTTTGTGGTTACAAATTATCTCCTGTGTTACATAGTTTGACTTGGTCTTAAAATAATTGGCATGGAGAACAGAGCTCTGCCGCTGCAGTACAAGGAGTTCTTTGGAACTCTGTGACTGCAGGTACTTACTCTGGTGCTTGCTCTGTTTCAGCATTAAATATAAAGAACTGAAAGAGAAAATCTACCAGAAATATTTTCTGTCATCAGTTTTGAGCCCTAAAAAGAAAATACTTAAGATACAACATTTTAAAATGTGGGGGAAAAATTCTTAAAAATTAGAAAAGGAGTTTTGGTTGAGGGATAACCTCGATAGTATCAGATGTGCAGGAAGCACTATGTTGTTCTATTGATTTTTTTTTTTTTTTTTAATAAAAACAATATGTACTAAGCCAGGCATGGTGGCTCATGCCTGTAATCCCAGCTACTCTGGAGGCTGAGGCAGAAGGATCCCTTGCTCGAGCCCAGGAGCTCGAGTCCAGCCTGGGCAATGTGGCAAGACCCTGACTCTTTAAAAAATAAATTAAAAATGATGCATATTATATATAAAGATATTCTCTCAACTCTTGTTCACAAAGAATGTTTATGTTTTTAAAGGAGACAACTTAGAGAGGAAAAAGACACTGTAACATGTTCGTGAAGCCTGCTTACTGTCTCCAGGTGTAGTTCTTTTATTCATGATAGTTTATAATTGACAGTGGACCGTAGACTTGATTAATGGAGCTATAAAAATATACAGTCCTTATTCATTTATATAACATAGAAAGCCTAAATAGTCTCCTGTGTTAACTAACCATTTTACCATGTTACCAGTAGATACCGTGTGCCATTTGGACAGATTTCAAAGCAATTGAATTAAAAGTGTTGTGAGACATCCTTGACTCCTGTCTTTCTCACACCCTACAGCCCATCCTTCAGCAGACCCCAGCTCTGCTGCCAGGGTATGTGCAGAGTGTACTGTCCCACTCCTCCAGCCATTGTCACCTGCCTGGTGGCTGCCCCACTCCTGATGGGTCCACACACAGGGGCCAGAGTGATACTTTGAAACATAGGTATTTTAAAACCCTACTATGGTTTTTCAGCTCATTCAGAATAAAACCTGACGTTCCTACCATGGCTTAAAAGGCAGGCCCCATGTGATGTCACCCCAGCTCTCCACCTCTCCTCCCATCCTTTCCCTGGGTTCGGTCTACTCCAGCCTCACCGCCTCCTTACTGCCGGCCGTGCCCAGCTCAGGGATCTCCCACTCATCATGCCTTCTGCCTGGAATCCTTGTCACAGACATCCACATGACTCCTCTCACTTCCTCCTTGTCTCTGCTCAAATGTCACCTTACCAAAGGGGCCTTCTCTGACTTCTTAATGTAATAAAATACCTTCTCTTTGTAGCACTTAGCATCTCTGAAAATATTTTATGTATTTTTTTGTTATCTATTTTCTGCAACTGGTATGTAAGCACCATGAATACAGAATTTTCCTCTGTTTTGTTTCGTGCTGTATCTCAAGATGCTGGAGCATGCTGGGCACAGTGCACAGCATACATTTGTTAAATGAGCAAAGGATTGACTAGTAAGAGATGACACTTTCTGTGATAGCACATCTGTCTTAGATTTGTTTTATTGTGAGAAATCTAAGTAGAAACCCTTCGTATTCATAAAGATCTGCGCACAAACTCTCTTATTCAAAACTACTGTTGAGCATTACTACATCCAGATCTTTTAAATTCTTACTGTATGGATGCAAATGACAATTAAAGATTGTCTTATTTTGGAAATGGTAAGAATAGTGAGTGTAGATGATTATTATTTCTATCAGATTTTCTGAAAGCTTATCTCTCACAAGTTGCATGTCTTTTTGTTGCAGGCGCATGCCAAGCCTACTGGAGTACTTAAGTTACAACTGTAACTTCATGGGTATCCTGGCAGGCCCACTCTGCTCTTACAAAGACTACATTACTTTCATTGAAGGCAGATCATACCATATGATACAATCAGGTGAAAATGGAAAGGAAGAAATACAGTGTGAAAGAACAGAGCCATCTCCAAATGTAAGGTCATGAGATTTATCTGCAGCCTTTAGAGCATGTATTGGTTGGTCTTATTTATTTAAAGATACTAATATTTCCATGTTTTGAATTTACTTATATCTTTAAAAACGTTTTTCAAGATAAATGACTCTTCACATTCTACCTATTAGTGATGCCTAGTAGAAGTACAGTCATAATTAAAGAACAAAAATAAGGTTATTTGAGAAACTACATGCCAAATTCCTTAATGAGAATGATGCTTCATAGTTACAGAGTATTTTACGAGAAAGCTCTTCTCATGGAATTAACCGTCTTAATTTTCCAGGCCTTTTTTTTTTTTTTTTTAAACCTGTGCCTTATGTTCTAGAAAATTGCAAACACTCTGTGTTGTCCTTTCCTTTTCTGCTTTTTTCTTCTTCTTGATAATTACCTATTGAAATCTTACTCTTTAAAGATGTACTTAACGTATCACCTTTTTCACAAAACTGTTACTGATTCGCACAATAAAGAGATATTAATAGCTAACACTTTGACAGCTCTTGCCACATGCACTTTTTTTTATTATTATTATTTATTTCAAAAAATTGCCTTTGCACTGCCTGACTCAGAGCTACATACACTGCTGTGAGCACCTCACACGTAGTTACTCTTTTCATCTTCACAGTAGTTAGTCTTACAAAGTAGGTGCTGTTATTCTACTTCATATTGTAACAGATGAGGAAACTGAGACTCCGTGGCTTAGTAATTTGACCAGGATTTCCCAGGTTGGCAATAGGAAAACTAGAATTCAAACCAGTTCAGTCTGGATCCAAAATCTACGCTAAATTGCCTCACAACTGAACATAGTTTTTACTTCTTTCGAACTGTTGAGGTACTTGGAACTGATGAGATGCTGCTTCATAAAGAAAGGCTATGAGTCTTTGTGTAGGCTAAGTTTCTATTGGATTTGATCTAGTTGAATCTAAATGTTCCATGAAAAGTAATAGGCCAGTCAGAAAGCCTATGAGACAAAGAGAAAGAACTAATGTTTTCTCTGAATGTGGGGCTTAGAGCAAAGCCCCCTTTTCCCTGCAAATCTACCATCCTCCATTTGTGTGGGCAATGAAGAGGGAGTGTAAAAATGTGCACCCATTGACAAAAGCCATTGTATTACCTCTTTTCTACTAAGTGACTCATTATGTGATTTATACCAAAAAGGGGTTTTTGTCTTCATACTTTGTATTATTGGCCAAGTGTTGATTGAGAAATGCCATACCAAATTGGGTTGAATTTCAGACTGATATCTCCAGGCTGACCACTTAAACCTTTAGAGGTCTCACTTTCCTAAGAGAAAGTAAAGATAATTATAGACAGCTTCTTAGAAGTTTATTCTGGAATACTGGGAGGAGGATTAAATCTAGGAATCAAGACCCTGAACTCTCAGTTATCAGTTCAGCTTTATCATTGTATTAATAGCACAGCACTTAATGTTTGTGGGTCCCTCTCTGCAAAAGGAGAATCTTAATGTCTTTCCCATTTTAGAGAGGATATAAAGATGAAATAGTTTTGTAAAATATTTGAGAAATATCAAGTGCTATATAAACACGTGAGTAGGAGTAAATCAAACAACAAAGAATAATACAAGTTTATATTTTGCTTCTATCACCTTACTCTGAGTTTTTATGAGATTCACTCTCATAAAATGTCATTTTCTTCCTCTTTTGGGTTATAGACATCATAAATCAGAGGTTGTTGCTAATGGCAGATATTCTTAATGTATTATCTCATTGTTGTAACATATTTTTATTTAAATTCCATATGCATATAGTTGACAAAGTCATATAGAGTAGTAGTTATTCATAAATCCCTCTAATGGCATTTGTAAGCGCTTTATGTACCAGTGGGGTTTGTAGACTCTTAGGATCTGAGGTAGGATAGTCACGTAGCCAGCTGTCGCTTCTGTTGGGGACTTCCCAGTTGTCTTTATCTGTATCAGTTAAGACACAGGTTTGACTGCTGAAACAAGGACCAAAATAACGGCGTTGGAGAGCGAAGCTCTGTTTTCCCTGTACACATTACTTTCGTTCACATCCCATTGACCAGAACGTAATCACACAGCCATACTCAGCTACACAAGAGGCTGGGATGTGTCATCTTCAGCTAGACTTCCAAGTGCACAAGTAAAAATTCCTTTGCTATGCAGGACAGGGAGGATGGCTCCTGGGCAACACCTACCAGTCTCTGCCATGATGTCTATAAGTCTTTTCTCTGGGACTATTTTGTTTTTTGAGTAAAAGATCCTCTGGTCTTCTTCCTGGGGCACACAAACTTGACTGCTGTTACTCTAGTGCTGGGCAGGAGAAGGGGGCTGGTCATCTCGCCTCTCAGGATACAGCTGTCTCTGTGTTCTCCACGTTTTCATTCCAGCACCTACCCCATCCTGCTCCAGACCCATGTTCCTAAGCCTGTATCTTCTGAGGTTACATATATGTATTCTCTGGCCTCCTGCTAGAACGGTGGGGATATCCACTTTAGTAAGAGATACGTACCTATATATCTTTTATATACACACACACACACACACACACACACACACACACAGAGAGGTGATTTTACATTTATAATATATTTTATGTATAATAATATATACTTATTTTACATATAATTACATCTGTAATATATCTCTTATATATATATAAGGCATATATATATGTATTGAGTAAGGTGGCTTTATACAAACACATACATCATCCACCTCACTAAGCAGAGACGCTATAGAAACTTGTTTATACCTGGCTTTCTACTAGCCCTTCTCCCAGATATAGTTCTCCCCATCCACCCTGTCTTCCATGATACCTGATGCCTGCATTGACTGATCCTATTTTGGGATTCTAATTGGTACGCATGCCCCCTGGTAGCTGAGATCAGGTTTATGTTACCTTAGTTTTCCTTTTTTTTTTTAAAACTGAGACCTAGAAATTTTGCATGTAGTCTAATGGCCAGAGTATTTATTACATTACTCAAATGATATAACTCATTGTTAGGTTAAAGTATAGGGCTGTTTGTCTTATCTCCCTTCATTTATAATTACAGTTTCTCTCTAATTACCTTTTTAAAATCTCTTTTTTATTCAAATATATAGATAAGATATTTGGGAGAGGATCGAAGAAAGGTAGCCTTATTTTATTGGAGAAAGGTTTAAAAAATAGCCAGGAAAATGAGAATAATGACAACTGCAGCAAGGAGTCCTTGGACAGTCAGAACCACCTAGCAGGAGCAACCTACAAATAAGACAGTTTTTTTAGAAGTGCAATGAATATAGCATATGCTTTGAGCCATTCTTTTGGCACTGTTGCATAGTGTGTTAAAATATGGATCTTCATTTATGAATTACTTCAGTTAATTTGAATATTGTTTGGTTATTATATCAGGCACTCTAAACCCAGGTATTTTGTTAACATACTTTCATCTGAATCTAGCCTTTTCTTTTTTCTACTTGTTTCTTTCCCTTCCCAGTCTGTATAATCTCTTTTATACTAAATGAGGTTGAAATGTTCTGGCCTTCTAAAAATACAAAATACCATGAGTTGGTAATTTAACCGTACCATAATATTGCAAAGAATGGCCTGTTCTTTTCATCAGAGTCTTTGATATAAATCTTTAGTGTTCTCATGTGTAGCTCTTTTGATTTTATCATTCTTGAACACAGTTATGTTAACTTTCAGATTTAAAGAGATGTATAGATTGTTTATTGTAAAACTAATGTCCATGAAATGCCTAGAATTTGGAAAATTTAGAAAAAGCACAGTGGGAAAAAATGTCATTTTTCATATAAAATCTACTACCAAAATTAATTAACATGAATTTTTTGGTATCCACTTACATTCACACCTATACATTTATACTTGTTTTTAGATTTTTTATTTCCCGAAAGTTGTGAAAAACACAAATTGAGGTTTTAATATGAGTTGAGCCATAATTCTTAGGTAGTGCTTACAGATAAGGTTGGAAATGTTCATACTATGAAACCTTGGAGGTCTTTAAATACTAAATGCAGTGTAGCTCTTGATTTTTGACCAGGACAGTTACAGGTTGATGCTATATTCAGAAGACTAATCTGTTGATAATATGTAAAATGAATTAAAAGGAGCGTGGGTGAAATTTTTGAAATCTCGTCTTACACTTTTCAGATTGCGGTTATTCAGAAGCTCTTAGTCTGTGGACTTTCCTTATTGTTTTACTTGACCATCTGTAAAACATTGCCTGTGGAGTACAACATTGATGAGCATTTTCAGGCTACAGCTTCATGGCCAACAAAAGTGACCTATCTTTATGTCTCTCTGTTGGCTGCCAGACCCAAATACTATTTTGCATGGACATTAGGTGAGTAACATGTGAATAGACTTTTCTGTTTATGTGTTGAAATAAGTCAGTGGATCAATGAAAAGATAACAGATACTTATTGTGTGCCTGTCGTATGCTAGATTCTGTGCTAGCCAGAGTAGACACTAATATGTGTATGACATAGTTTCTACCCTCAAGATGCTTAAAATATAATACGCTATTAAACCTTTCATTATGATATATGTTAGACTATTAACCATAGTATAATATGCTTAGTACTTTATGAGCAATAAAATGATATTGGTGCATGGAATGGGGGTAGTCAGTTATGCTTGGCAGGTAGATTAAGTATTAGAGAAAAGACAGCATTCAGTTGTGCCTTTGAGATTGACTTGATTGCAGCAAGTGGAAAGTGGCTAGTTTTGCACTCATGAACAAAGAGGCATGGAAGTGCCTTGCTTTCTGTGACGGGTGTCCTAGGGGCCATGCAGGAAAGAGGGAGCTGGAAAGGAGAAACAGGGCTTTCACAAGACCTTGCCTGCTCTGCCGAACAAGCCATGAGAGCCTCCAGGCAGGTTGATGGCCTGATCCTATGGCAGAAGAAGATAATTCTGGCCACATTTTGGAGGTTGGACTGAAATGGAGAGTCACTTCACTGGATAGATTGAAACCTCTTCATATGTGTTATCTTTTTTCTCACCCACAAGATTATAAACCCCTTTATTCTTGTGTCCTGCTCGACTTGTTTATATTTGGTACTCAATGAATATTTGAATGGCTGCATTAAGAAGCACATCAGCCAGACAAGGCCAAGAAAAAGGCCTGGGGAATGGCATTTTACTGTTGGTTTTATTTTGATTGCACGAACTATAGTTTGGGACTGGAATCAGTGTTTTTAGTCTTTTGTCATACAACTGCACACAGTAGCATCATTAAAAGTTACTTTGGCCTGGCATTTTCATAGTCAATTAAAATATATAATGTTACCATATATAGATTTTAAACTAATACTTCTTTAAGGATTGAAAGTTTTTATTCTAGCCAAATACGAACATCAGTAATACCAAATAAGATTTTTGTAGTACTTAAATTCTGACTTTCAGTTGAAACTAGAAATTGTTCCACACCAACCTAGAATTTTTAGGGTTTTATAAGAAACGTGACATGTTTGTTGAACCACTAGAGTTATACAAGAATTCTGCATGTTCTTCCGTTTGATTGGACCTCTAATTGCTGAAAATCTGCTGTCAGTAGAATAAGGTCGTTGAATTTAGACAGCTTTTGAGGAAATCATAAGACCTTTGTAAATATGTAAAACTGCATGAGTTATCCTTAATTATTTCCTTTTTTTTTTTTTTTTTGAGACAGAGTCTCATTCCATTGCCCTGCCTAGAGTGAGTGCCATGATGTCAGCCTCGCTCACAGCAACCTCAAACTCCTGGGCTCAAGCAATCCTCCTGCCTCAGCCTCCCAAGTAGCTGGGACTACAGGCATGCGCCACCATGCCCAGCTAATTTTTTCTATATATTTTTAGTTGTCCAGCTAATTTCTTTCTATTTTTTTTAGTAGAGACGGGGTCTCGCTCTTGCTCAGGCTGGTCTCGAACTCCCGAGCTCAAACAATCCGCTCGCCTCGGCCTCCCAGAGTGCTAGGATTACAGGCGTGAGCCACTGCGCCCAGCCTCCTTAATTATTTCTTTGTTAGTTATGACAATTAAAATAATTCTTAGGGGATTTCTGATCCCCTACCCCCAATATTTGGTTTGAAAAACCAAGAAAATGTGAGTTGATTCCTTTCCCCTGATTCCTCCTTAAGGAAATATATTAGAATATATATGAGTAACAATTTGAACTACATTTAAAGAATTTAAATAATTCTTAGCCATAAGGCTATAAGGTTATTCAGTTCAATAAATACTCATACTATGTCTGTACCATCTTAATCAGTACAAGTAATGGTTTAGGTCCTAGTAATGGGTAAACCCTGAAGTCTACGTTTTGATGTTGCATCAGTGGAAAAGCTGATTGAAAGGCTTGGCACCCATGTGCACACATTCATCTCTGTTCTCCACTGACTTTTTTTTTTTTTTTTTTTGAGACAGGGTCTCACTGTATTGCTAGGGCTAGAGTGCAGTGGCATCATGATAGTTCGCTGCAGCCTCAAACTTCTGGGCTCAAGCTATCCTCCTGCCCTAGCCTCCCAAGTAGCTGGGACTATAGACATGCACCACCATGCCTGGCTGATTTTTTCTATTTTTTGTAGAGATGAGCTGTGTTGCCCAGGCTGCTCTCAACCTCCTGGGCTCAAATGATCCTCCTGTCTTAGCCTCTCAGACTGTTGGGATTATAGGCGCGAACCACTGTGCCCAGCCCCACTGACTTTTTGATTCTCAAATTGGATTTTAGTGACTTCTGAAAGTCCAAAAATGTATTTTTGGGAATCTGAGAGTTTCAAAATTCTTTAATTTGGTTTGTGCATTTTGATGATAATTTTTTAAAGAACAATGTAAGTATATTCTGGATCATGTGGATAATTATACCTTGCTCATGTTAGTGTCCACATATGCATTTTTTAAGTTGCAATTTCATTGATACTAAGTGGCTACTTAGACTTTTTAATTTCTTAATTCAGGGTTTCTCAAAACAGGAATCAGGCCTCTAGTCTCATCCCTGTGGCGGTGTCCTCTTTACCACTTCAGAAAATGATTTATTGGGATCTCAGCAGTTTTCCCCCTTTAATTCAAGTTTAGAAAACATTGACTTAGCCCATGTAGTGACAGGTTAAGATTTAAATTGATGTTAATGGTCAGTTGTTTGGAATCACAGATTGCTAAGTTCATCTTCATATTAATGACAACCTGGAAGCTTTCTCAGGGTTTGGTTACCTGAGGTAAAGGGTGGGATGTGATGGGAGTTGGGGGCACAGAGGTACATGGAAGGTCGATGCCTGCAGTTTGATTTCCCCAGTTCTCTCTACGTCACTGTTGACCACACCCTGGATCAGTCCTATTGTCAGATGAGAAATTGGTTAGGAGTTTAGTTGCTTTCTGATGGCAGTAGGCAAAAAAGATAGAGAGAATGAGTAAGTGAGGAAATCAGAAGTAAGTGGTGGTAGCCATGAGGGAGGAAGAATCTCCGGCAGCCATTTGGGCTGGTGTGCAGCCCATATTATTAATAGATTTTATTTTTAATCCTATATGCTACTATATTGATAAGCTTATCTTAAAGGCTCATATTTATTTGCCCAAAGGCTGCTGACCTCATTAAACCTGACAGGGGATGAATCGTGCTTATTTATTCCTTTTTCTCCAAGGTGTAATCTTTGAAAAGTCTTGTTTGATGTACTAAAAAGCACTAATAAGCCATGAAACAATTCAGGATCCATGTCCATGCAGGCATATTATATCCATGGGTTTTGATGGATTTTAGTTAGTCTATTTTTTCAGTCATGACACCAATAGCATAAATTATAAACACTTTTTCAGATGATTGGAAAAGGGCTCATTTGAGGCAGAAACTTTCCTTAAAGCTTAATCAAATAGGTATATAGAGCAAAATTGACTTATTGAGCATTGTGGTGAAAAGGATTAGAAAACAAATTCTGAAGACATACATTAATACATAGAGTGGGCTCTGGTGAACCAATAAAGAAAAAAAATGGAATGAAAATGTCATACCTTGCTTATATATTCTTTTCTATAGTAAAGGTCCATTATGTTTTTAAAAAGAACACGGTGATCCCAGGGCAAAACATCCCCTTAGCGGTTTCTGGACAGTTGACCGAACGTGCTCCACCG
This sequence comes from Indri indri, assembly GCA_004363605.1. Lineage (NCBI taxonomy): Eukaryota > Metazoa > Chordata > Mammalia > Primates > Indriidae > Indri > Indri indri. The sequence goes on along the minus strand of RJWJ010002076.1, from coordinate 95,565 downwards.
TATTCCACTGGAGCATTCTAATATTGGGAAGCGTGTCCTATATTGAGTCTTTACCTTTAGCCCATTGGTCCTCCCCAGTTTTTAAACTCTACCTTGCCTTAATTTAGGCTTAATATCTGATGTTTTGTTGACTAACCAAATTGGTCTAGTTATTTTTATCGTATGTGATAATGTTTCTGACGTCTCCTAAAAATTAGAATGAACCTACTTTTACTATTTAATAATAAACAATCATAATACACCTCCTTGGAGAATATGGTAGATTGTCACAGAAGTTCTTAATGTTTTTTTTCTTTGTTTGCTACAGCTGATGCTATTAATAATGCTGCAGGCTTTGGTTTCAGAGGATATGACAAAAATGGAGCAGCTCGTTGGGACTTAATTTCCAATTTGAGAATTCAGCAAATAGAGGTTAGTAGTAGTAAATCGTTAAGAAATTATTATAGTTACCATATGATACTTTAAGTACCATAGTTTACTTTCATAGGTTATCACGTGATGTCCTAAGAGTTATGTTGAAGGATTTTTAATAATAATACTCATTCTTCAGCCAATATTTATTGGTCATCAACCATGTGCCCTAATTACTGAGGAGCCACTGAATGAGATAGGTACAATGTGAGCCCTCAAGGAGGTTTAGTCTAGTTAGGGTTACAGAGTACAGAAAAATAGGTGATGATTAGAGGGGCCATATGTGTGTTTCTGAGATAGGAATCCAGCTTAGAGTAGGTGGCTCGGGGAAGAGGGTCCCACAGAAAATAGTGTGTTAAGCTGAGTCGCAAATGGTAAGTAGGAGATAGCCAGAAACTCCAAGTAGAGGCAGCAGCCTGAGGGGATGAGAATGGGTATGTGGCTCATGTTGGCTCATGGTATAGAGAGTAGTGGAAGAAGAGGCTGGAGAAGTAGAGGCCAGGCCACACACATTCTCAGGGGCCATAATAAGAGTGTGGAGGCCAGGCACAGAGGCTCACATCTGTAATCCTAGCACTTTGGAGGCTGAGGTGGAAGAATCACTGGAGGCCAGGAGTTTGAGACCAGCCTGAGCAACATAGCAAGACCTTGTCTCTTCAAAAAAATAAAATTTAGCTGGATGTGGTGACATGCACCTGTGGTCCCAGCTACTTGGGAGGCTTAGGAAGGAGGATTGCTCAAACCCAGGAGTTTGAGGTTGCAGTGAGCTATGATTGCACCACTGCACTGTGGCCCAGACAACAGAGCGAGACCCTGTCTCAAAAAAAAAAAAAGAGTTTTGAACTTTCTTATAAGAGCAGTGGAGCACTGTGGATGGGTAACATATACAGGCGAGTGAGGTGATCATATAGTTGTTTTAGAAGGATCTGGCATGTAGAATGTGAATATGTTGCCCTCAAGAGGCAGAGAGATCTGTTAGGAGGGTGTTGTGTTAATCCAAGATATCGGTGACCTAAACTAGGATACTGGCAGTGGGGCTAGAAAGACTTAACATATTGGAGAGCTTTGTAAGAGACTCAGCAGAACTTGGTGACAAATTGGAATCAGCAAGAAAGAATGAGTTATGAATCAGGCCCAGATGTCTGGTTTAAAAAACTAGGTTATTGGTGATACCTTTCACTTTAGAGAAGGAACAAAGAATAGGGGAAGATAATGTGTTCAAATTTCAGACTTACTGAGTTGTCCAACAGGCACATGAATGATCAGAGCCTCACAGACACCTGGGATGGTAATTTGGGAGCTTTCAGCATGTAGCAGTTCAAGCCTAGGAGAAGAGGGTGAGATGAGATGAGAGTCCCTGAAGGAGCACCAATACTCAGAGGCTGGGCAAGGGAAGGTGATTCCAGAGGAGTAGCCAGAGAGAGCAGAGCAAAACTGTTTCACTAGCCTGTGAAAAGGATTATTCCAAACAGGAGAAATTACCAAAGCTTTAGGTGAAAGGTTGACAGGGAACTTTATAATGAATGGATCATGCTGGACTCACCGATGAGCCTTAGCGTTACTAGAAGTGGACAGTCAGGCACGAAGCGTCTGCGGATGTGAAATACGGTGCCGTCTCTGAAGTAGTCTGCCAACATAAGTAAACCTGACTCAGGTCTCTAGATCCTTCTAAATTTAGAGGGGATACGGAGTATAGAAAACCAGAAGTGGGAATTCTGTGGCACATACGACCCAAGCTATTACAGATTAAAAGAGACTTGGCCACATGTATTGTATGAACCTTTTTTGGACCCTGATCAAACAAACTGACTGGAAAAAGACATTTTTTAAACAATCAGGAATATTTAAATGTTAATGCAAAGTGGGTATTAGATGATGTTAAAGAATTATTGTCAATTTTGTTAGGTCCGATTAAGGTTTTTTATAAGCCCTTATTTATTGGATATAAATTCTGAGCTATTTGCAGGTGAAATAAGATGTCTGGTATTGGCTTTTGAAATACTCTTAACAACAAAGTCAGTAATAAAAAGGGGAAGGAGATGGAGAAATTGGTAATTGTTGAAGTTGGGTGATGGTTATGTGGCCATGTTTCTAACCTTTTGTTCATTATTACCACCTTAAGAAGACTTTGAGACACTTTTTCCCTCGTCATCCCCTTCATGAAATTTTAATACCGCAGATAGGCTGTGTATCTGTCGACTTACGATATGTGTATGTGTGCTTTGTACATAAAAAGAGTAAGTTTTTTGGCACCTTAAGAACCAATTTTCATCCTCATGGGGGCGATATCACCCCATTGAGAATGCATGGTATAAGAACAAGTAAAGAAAGGAGTCAATTTTTCTGAAGAGGGGAATGGTCTTCAGTGCTAAATGCTGCTGAGATCAAGTAAGATAAGGACTGGTAAGGACCCTTATCATTTATGGTTTTGTAAACAACAATTTCAGGGGAGGCATAGGCATGAAGGCCAGATCATGCAGTCTTAGGAGTTCACTCCCCGTAAAGGGAAGGAGGGTGGAGATAGGGCAGTAGTTGAGGGGAACCGATGATTGAGGAGAGCCTTTTGTTCTCTTTAATTTTGTTTTAAAGTAGATCGAAACATGTTTACTGATTAGGAGAATATTTGACAAGGAAGAATGTGAAAATACGGTTGAAGGACAGAGAGATTTATTGATAAATGAGGTCCCCGAGAAGATGGAAAGCGGGGAGGAATATGAGGTAGCAAAGAGGTATAGAGACTGACCCCGAGGAAGGAGACAGGAAAGAGGCAGGGTCTGCCTGTGTGCCGCTGAGTTTGGGGTTTTAGTGGTAAGACTTTGGAGTCTGATGATTTATATCATTTCCGTAAAGTAGGCGGCCAATTTACCTGTTGTGAGGGAGGGAGGAGGTGATAGAACCAGAGGCTTAAATGGGGAACTTTCGAAGTATTAGGCTGAACCCTATGAAATTGCTGATAATTACTTCTTTTTGACTTGAAAAAGAAAAAAAAGATTAATTTCAAGTGATTCAATCCGATATCTGTTTTCAAGAAGAGGAGAATGAACTGTCTAGGAAAACAAGGGTTGTTTGGTAGGCTGAGGGCCTGGTTGAAATTGAGAACCATAACTTACGACAAAGGTCTAGAATGTTATGTGATACTCTCTGCACTCAGCATGCCGGTGTTACTGGTAGGGAAGGTGGGCAATGTGGCTGATTAGGAGTTAGAATTTTGATAGGTAGGTGAGTTGAAAGGAAAACGAAACAAAACCATCAAAGATTCTGATAAGCATGGTAAATAATGGACCGCAGAATCTAAAACAGTCAGAAGGAAGTGAAGACCAGCTGAGGAGAGAATGACAGGATAAAAGTAGATGGGCCCGGAGAACAAAGATTGGTTTCCTCTAAGCTAAAGAATAGCTTTAGTGGGAGTAACTTGAGCGAGGAAGCTGGAAAGGTAGGAAGTCCCAGGCTGGGAGGTGGTGTACGGACCTCTCTCAGGAGTAGCACAGAGCCAGCGTGGCGCCAAGACTCAGAGTAGCCAGGAGACTGAGAGACGGCAGCTCGGTGGGTCATTGCTGTGGGCGTCCACTTCACTCGGAATGGTGGCCGAGCTTGGCGGGGAGAGGAAGATAGTGCGGCAGTGCTCCCGTCTTCAGTGTGAGAGGGAACACCATTGAAAGGGTGTTTGTGTACTCTGTCAGGAATTTCTTTACAGTAATTCCATGACAACGCTTGTAGGTGTTAACATGTAGGAGAAAATGGTGATGACCCATTTACCTCATAGATGTTCCCAACAATAAATAAACTCCTTTTATGTAGAATGATGTTACTATATTAGAAAAACTGTATCAAGGAAAGAGAAATCAGTACACTACTGTCATTGTTAAGCCATTTTTAATTTTAATATTTTGGCATGATAATATATTATTACTTATATTTAAAGCTTCATTATTTTGTTGCTCAAAGACAAAAGTTCCTTTGTTTTTCAGATGTCAACAAGTTTTAAGATGTTTCTTGATAATTGGAATATTCAGACAGCTCTTTGGCTCAAAAGGTATGTTCCTTCAAGAACAATCTTTAGATGTGCTTTGGCATCTAGTTCTTGGGGTTGGGCTTCACTGAGTTCAGATTCCTAATTAAATTAACAGTGTGTTGAGTGACACTGTAACCTCAGTGTTACCCAGGAAACACTGTTAGCATCCTCCTAAGCAAGGCACTATCAAATCAGAACTGTTTTGGCTTGAGTCACAAATGCAGCTGCTCCTGCCCTCTCAGCCTGCCTTCGAAGGCCTCTGCCAACGTCTCATCACCAGCGTCCTCCTCTGTAGCACCTACTCTCATTCATTAGCGATCTGGTTTAAATCAAAAAGGCCTGTACAACCACTATATATATGCCCTGGGTTTGCTGGAATAGTTCCTGTTTTAAATGTGTCAATTCAGCAGATCTTTATGTGTTAGGCACAGGATACAAAGATGACTAGGACAAAAAGACACAGCCCCTGCAAGTGAAAGAGTTCACAATTTTGCTAAAGACACAGCTGTGTAATCAGACACATGCTGTTCCTGTAGTGAGGATTCGGGGGAGAGAGAGCAGGCACAGTGAGGGCACAAAGGGGAGTGAGGAAGAACTTCCTGGAAGTAGCTGATGTTTGCACTGGGATTTTTGTCAGGAGTGTGTCCAGTGGACAAGGGCAAGGCACAGGCAGCCTAGGTGGAGTGACAGGTATGAAATACAGACCTGGGGATTGTACAGAAACTCCCAGGGAGTCTCTCTCATTGTCCCTGTAAGCACATTGTCCTATCTTGAATTTATTTCATAAAATACTGACCCTGTAATGGTAGGGCTCTGAGTAGCCTTCTTTTATGGCATCTTTTTTTAAATGACAAGTCGAATGTTTTTATTCCTTGAGATGGCCAGCGTATATTGTCACCACTTCATGGTGCCGTGCAGTCTCCCCGCTGGCTGCCGGCTCTCTGAGCTCGTCTGTTTTGTTGTTCTTTGTTGTTATTTTTAAAATTTGATACCTTAGGAAAAGCTTATTTTCATCTGAGTTCTCTACCCTGTTTTAGGAAAACTTTAGACTAAGCACAGCCTATTTGCCAGAAAGAATAGTGTAATTAGGTCAGTTGAAAGTTCTTGATGTTTTTCAAGAAAGTAATGAAATAATATAGAATGAAAACAACTTTAATATTATTAAAAATTTATTTTTTGTAAATTATGTAGACTCTCAAACACTAGAAATGATTTGTTATTACATATACCAGTAAGAAGGTGAGAATTAAAGTTATTTTCCTAAGTTTGACACTTAATGGCTGTTAATGTAACCTCCCTGAGATCACATATCAAGTTATTGCCTAAGATAAGTTGTATTTGTTTTTCTGGTTATCCTAAATCCTGTCAGGTAATGAAAGAATGATCAATGTGGGCTTCGTAAACTCAGATCACTCACTCTTCTTGGCTGTCCGTGTTTTTCATGGTTTCTAGGGTGTGTTATGAACGAGCCTCCTTCAGTCCAACCATCCAGACGTTCATTCTCTCTGCCATTTGGCATGGGGTATACCCAGGATATTATCTCACGTTTCTCACAGGGGTGTTAATGACATTAGCAGCACGAGCTGTAAGTATCAAGAATTTTATTTTCTATTTCAGTGGTCCGCTTGAACTGTTACGAAGGCTGAGTAAATCTCTTTCACAAGGTAGACCTTACATCTTTGACTGTGATCAGCGTCGTATTTTCCCTAGGTGTGAGGTGTATAACTGTGTGCGTGTTTACTGGATACTCACCGCGTGCTAGGCGCCACGCTTAGTTCATGGGAGGAGACGTGTTTTTACACAGGGGGGCACTCACAGAATGTTACTTTGTCTTTATGGAGTTTTCTGAAGGAGAGATAAAAAAACTGAGTTAAATAAAGATGATCAGAATGGGTAGGTTTATTTTAGAAGTGTTCCGGAAAGCTGTAACCTCTGAGTTGGCTTTTAGATGAAGAGAAGAACATGGATAGGCCAAGGTGAGTGGATGAGCTGTCCCCGGTGGTAGATACCACGTTAGAAGTGGGGCACAGTTCTTCAGAGTGTCTGCCTGGTTAGAACCTGGAATATTACTTGGGGAAACAATTGAGAGATCAGATTGGTGACATGGGAGAGGAAAGGAAAAGTCCTTGAAAGCCAGTTAGAGGAAAGCGACATGATAAAAAAGGTGTTCGAACAAGTTCATTATGGCACTCATAGGTAACAAACTAGGAGATATTTGCTATTTCAATTTTAAGGTACCTTGAGGGTGTATGAGGGAAACTTCAAGAAGTTTAGGGCTATACCTTCTGGTAGTTTGTAGTTTAATTCAGAACATGAGGTGTATGTATGTGTGTGTGTGTGTGTATATATATATATACATACACACACACACACATACACATACAGCTTGTGTGTGTGTGTGTGCAGGCTCATTCATCACAAGGCACATATGATAGATTCTGTGGTTATTGTAGATAGTAAGTACCATAGGTGTTCAGAGATGAAAGGAATCTCTTTTGGTTGGGTTGACTAGGGATGGCCTCATTAGGAAAGTGTTTGGATCTGGGCTTTGAAGGATGAAAGTTATTTCAATAGTGAGTGAGGTGTAATGGGGGAGAAGATGACATTCTAGGCATAGGAAGGATGTTAGCCAAACCAAGTTTGAAAGCACATGGTGTATTTGGGGAATGGCAAGTAAATCTAACTGAAGCAGAGAATTCATGTATGCATAAATAGTGAATAATTCCGGAGAGGCAAATGGGGGAAGGGAGGAGGGAAATAATAGAAGAACTTAAAACACCAAGCTGGAAAAGAGCCTAGCCCTATTCTGTCTGCAATATCAGAGAGTCCGGCAAGGTTTTTAAGTGTGGGAACAGAATGCTGAAAAGCCATACTTCAGGAATATGGGTTTGTCATTGGTGGACAGAATGGGATGGAGAGTGAGTGCCTGTTGCAGCAGTGAGCTAAGCAAGAGATGGTAGGTGTCAGGATTTGCTTTGCCCACTGAGAATGGTGGTCTCAGTGTGGAGGAGCCATTAACCGTGCACCTTGCGTGCCTCTAGTTCCTGGAGGCTGAGGCAGAAGGATCTCCTGAGCCCAGGAGTTCAAGGCTGCAGTAAGCTGTGATTGTGCCACTGCACTCCAGCCTGGGTGACAGTGAGACCCATCTCTAAAGATAAATATATAAATAAATAAGTAGGTCAGTAAGTAAATAGAAACAAAAAAAAGTAACCACTCACCAACTCACCTCTGAACAATTTCATGTGGCATCTTCATAGCGGGGCATGTTTCACCTATAAACATAAAGACAAGAAGAGTGAGCAACACAATAGAAAAAAAATCATATTTTTCTAAGTTTGCACATTTCAAAACTGAGATGTTTTGACTATTTTGAAAGCTAAAAAAAAGGCATCAAAGAAATAGTGGCTATTAGACAACACCTTTTTTTTTTTTTATTTCGGCATATTATGGGGGTACAGATGTTTAGGTTATGTATGTTGCCCTTAGCCCCCCTCCCCCCGCTGAGTCCAAGTTTCAAGCATGTCCATCTCTCGGATGGTGCGCATTGCACTCTTTGGACAACACCTTTTTTTGAGAAGCTCTTCCCAGCTTCCATTAATGAATGATGTGTGTGTTTGTCATTTATTTAAGTAAGTGACGTTTGACCTAAGCATAGTGTAGAGTACCTGTTTGTCTTTCACAAATGCAGAAGGTTAAACAAGAAGTAACTTTGAGAGTAGATTAAACTTGATTTATATACTGTAATTTACTAAATATGATTTAAGAAGCTCTAGGCAGGGTAGCTTTTAACTTTTTTGGGAAAACTTTTAATACAATATGAAATCTATAGAAAAGTTGCAAAGAACTCCTATATGCCCTTTACCCAGTTGTTTTCACTTTCCCTGTGTGCTTCCTCACCCCCCCACCCCCATGCATGTGTGCATTAGTTTTTGTGGAACCAACTTTTCCCATGGTGGTAGTGCCATTTTAGATTCCCACCAGCAATGTAGCAGACTTTCAGTTATTCCACATCTTTGAAACAGTTGATATCACCAGTGTAATTTCATAAATAATGTTAATTTAAAGATACAGCAAATATTTTTGTTTTATTTCAGATGAGAAATAACTTTAGACATTATTTCATCGAACCTCCCCAACTTAAATTACTTTATGATGTTGGAACATGGATAGTAACTCAAATAGCAATAAGTTACACAGTTGTGCCATTTGTACTTCTTTCTGTAAAACCATCATTCATGTTTTACAGGTAAGTATTGCTCTAACAAATTTTTCAGTGGGAATAACTTTATTTTTTTAAAAATTTCTTGGTAGAACAAAAATAATACCATAGCCTCATTTCCTGCCGCTAAATGCATTATCAGTTACTTTTTTAATCCTAAACCAAGCAGTCTCGAGTTCTTTATGGAATGACTCATACCACTCCATCGTCAGATGAGAATGTGCTTTAGACAGAGAAATGCCAGCTATATAACCACTGTCTCAAATCTCTCATAAAGGTTTAATGAAGAACCTCATAGCTTAATTGTCCTCAACCTATTTGGAAAAGACAGTTCTTTACAAAGAAATATTAATTATCTTAATTTCTGTAATTAAAAGAAAATTACTTATTTTATTTATTTGTTTTTTGTTACTCTTTTATGTTTCATTGGTACCATGGTGATCTCTATATTATAGAAATTGTTGTCTTGAGTTCCATATTTTTTGTTTATCTGCTTAATATCTACTCCCTGACCCACCAAATTCCGCCCCCCTATATTAGATCGTGATATTCTTGACATCAAAAACTTTATTCTTTCCCATAAATTCTTCATTACTCTAACATTTAGAATGACTTAGCACACAGTGTGTGGGCCATAAATTATTGAGTCAGATATGACAATAAGCATACAGTAGAACATGAAATCCTGCTAAAATTTCCATTTTAACAGAATTATTATGTATTTTTAAATGTGATTGAGCTGTTGGTTAGATTTTCTTTCCCAGGTATTTTGTTTAGAATCACTTGAATTTCCAGCTATAGAAGCATTCAGATTACATTTGGTATATATTTTATTTGGGGGATGATGATTCTAGTAATGTTTTTAATAGTTTGACCTTTCTTTATTTTGTGAAAGTAACCATCAAGAAGCAATATTGCTTATCTCTTACCTTGTTAGAATATTTGTAACTTAGAGATAGTAAATAGCAGGGGAGGCCAGACTAGTGAAAGTCTTTACTATCCCGATACTCTTTGTTTACTCACCTTTTGACTCAGTGGATTGGAGAGATTTTCAGATTGCTGTCGCTATTAATAAATACCTTTTTGTTCTGTGTAGCCATGACCTCATGTCCCGTATAAGGAATGTAATACGGATACCTAGTGTCTTGCCCATCCAGCCTTTATAAATACCCCTGGCCTACGCTCTAGAGTTTCCTGTCCTGAGGGGGCAAAATAAGAGAATAACACAGTAAATAAACACATCCTAAGGCGAGGGGCTGGTGAGTGACATTTTGACAAGTGTGCAGTTATTAAGGATTATAATCAAAATGTAATAAAATAAACTTTTTTCATTCTTTTTTTAGCTCCTGGTATTACTGCCTGCACATTGTTGGTCTCTTAGTATTATTGTTTTTGCCGGTGAAAAAAACTCAGAGAGGAAAGAATACACATGAAAATGTTCAGCTCTCACAATCCAAAAAGTTTGATGAAAGAGAAAATTCTTTGGGACAGAACAGTTTTTCCACAACAAACAGTGTTTGCAATCAGAATCAAGAAGTAGCCTCCAGACATTCGTCACTAAAGCAGTGATGGGGAAAGGCTCTGATGGCTATTTTTTGTATATTAACAGAAACCAATCTTAGCACCTTTTCAAGGGGTTTGTGTTTGTTTGAAAAGAGCTTAACTGGGGGGAAATGGGACGGTTATAGGTGGGGAATTTCCTGTATACCAGACTGGAAATGGAGTGAAATAACCCCTCCCATGACACGTTCCTGTGGGCCACGCCTTATATAAAAATATTTCCATATTTCAATGGGCACTCACAACCTCAGCATACGTCCACAGGGTCACATTTGTGCCCTGTTGCTGAATGTACGTTGCGTATCCCAAGGCACTGAAGAGGTGGAAAAATAATCGTATCAATCTGGATGATTGAAAGAAATTAACTTTTCCAAATGAATGTCTTGCCTTAAGCCCTCTATTTCCTAAAATATTATTCTTAAATGGTATTTTCAAGTGTAATATTATGCGAACACTATTGCAGTAGTTGATATTGTGTGCTGTAAAGGAATTTAGGAAGAATTTGAAACAGGATATTTAAGAATGTGGATAACTTAAAAATGCAATAAACATCTCAGTATTTGAAGGGTTTTCTTAAAGTATGTCTCAAATGACTACAATACATAGTGATACTGTAAACAGTAATGGATGCCAAATTATAGGTCGCTTATTTTGCTAGAGAGTTTAATTACCTTGTGTCAGTCAGAGAGCCCTTCAAGGAGCAATTTCTTAAACATAATTAAAGGTTGGTAATGTGATATTTTAAGCTTTTTTGAGAGAGAGAGAGAGAGAGAATGCGAATGAAGGCAGGAATGAAGAAAGCACTGTGTGGCCTCAAGCATAACTTTGTAATACTTTGGACTTTTAAATGAAATTTATCAAGCATAAATTATATAGAATTAGAAAGGGGTTATGAAAATAATAGTGGTAGATTGTGCAAAGACTTTGAAAGAGAAATTGCTAGGTATGATTACTATCTGACTAATCAATTTTTATCCATGACAGTTTAATTTATATTTGGGAAAGTTTTAGGAAAATGAAAGCTTAAAGTCACTGCATCTGAAAGGTGTTTTTTGAGAGTAATATGAATTCATCTTCAAACTTTTAACTTCTCACCTTAAAATTTTGCTGTTAACTCACTAAAATGAGTTTTAGGTTCTGTAAGTAGAAAAATTTGCTTTCATGTTATGGGCCATTTTTACCATGATTAATCTTGCCTTGAACGACTTCAGTGTCTCCTGTAATCCCAGAGTATTGTGATGGTTGCAGTAGCTGAAAGCGGGAGAGTGGGATTTGATGGCGGGCAGTGGAGCTGGCCTCACAGTCTCAGCCCTGTGGGAGGAGACTGACTTCACCCTTATTTGACCAATATTTTGTTGAATTTATTTTTCTTTTTGCCTTAAATTTTTTAATGAAATGCAAATTGTGTATGGTGAGATTCTCTCTCTCTCTCTCTCTCCCTGTCTCCTTTTTTTGGTCACTGATAAATTTGCAAATGAAGAAGTTAAGGACAAAAACAACAATCTAGCTTAAGCTATATAATATTTCATTTAAAGAAGAAAGGAAAAGCAAATGCACTTGGAATTTCTGAGGTCTTAATCAGCAAAAATGTCAATGTATCTTTTTAGAACTTTAGAGATATCCTTGTCTATTTTTATTTTTATAAAGGTAAATTTTTTTCCGTCTGATGAGGCTAACCCTTCCCTCTCAGGAAAGAATAGATAGCTAAATAAATTTCCTCTATTCTCCCATACATGGAAGTTAAGCTTGCTCTATAATGTGAGCGGATAGAAAAGAATGTTCATGGAAAGTATCTGGCCCCCAAAATGTCTCTTCAGTTTAATTAATGCTGCAGAGGATTTGATCACTATTAAGAGAAAGTAAACAAATTCAGAGTTTAAAAGACGGCCTAGGTATGTCATAAGTGAGAACAAGAAGGCTTAATTAAAACTTACAGGTGTTTTGTTGTTGTTCAGCCTATCTAGCCACTTACAAATAATCACCATTTATTTCTATACCTGAATATATTTTATTTCTCAGCCTATAAACCTAAATCACTGTTAACTTATTTCTTGCTCAATGAATATAGTCATAGCACTATTGTCTAGAAAGCAAGATATTTGATCAATTCTCTAATTACTTTGAAGATAATACATTACATATCTCGTTTGACTGATTTTCATCTCCCTGAATCAAGTTGTTATTTTTATAAAATGGTTTTTGGATGGCTCTCCTCTAATTTGGAGAAATAATCACAAATATGCAATCTAGAAGAAAAACTAAAGAAATAATTCTAATTCTCAACTTGATTTTTCTCCTCAAGAAAAATAAATTTTGTGCTTTATAAAATGAATTATCTACTTGGAATGTTGTAAAGATGAATATTTTGCTTCTGGTACTACAGTAGAAGACTTTAAAACTGGTATATCTACTACTGTTAAATATAACGGAATTCATTGTAATATGGGCTTGCTTTTTTTTAATTATCAGAATAGAATTCAGTGTACATTTATATTATTTTCCCACTCTTTGCGTATCATGAAACCACTCCAGAGATGATCAATCAACATCATATTTATACTTTTGGTTAATTATATACTACTCAGGGAAAACAGTGAACAAAAATAATTATTCTTCCTTCAGTTTCATTTTCTCGAAACAGTAACAGTTTATTTGATATGTCTCAGCTGTCACCATTTACAAGTGGCTCATTTTGTTTTTAAAATAAGCATTTTTATTGGAACTCAGGGTAATTGGGGAAATTTATTTAGCTTCTAAAATATCCAGCATAATAGAGAAGATTTATTGGGCTTCAAAAATGTCCAGCCAGTGCTTATCAGCCACCACTGTCTACTTGGTTCAAAAATATTTTTGTTATTGGTCCCTACCATGTATGACCCACACAGGATCGCCACACATACCACTTGAGGAAAATGTGCAATAAAAAGGTTTCTAAAAAGTGAGGGTAAGTCACACTTAAGCACTAATTAAATGGGAGGAGACGTGGATCTTCATTCTGGTTCTGTCATTAATGAGCCATAGGACTTGGAGGAGTCACCTGTCCTGTCCACCTCAAGTTCCTTAGCCATAAGCAAAGGGGTTAGCTCCTAAGAGTCCAGGACCAGTTGTGTGTCATGAATGGAAGCCATTAGTAAGGTCTGGAGGATTCAAGGACTTGGGCAGATTCACAATCAAAACTATCATCCTGGTCATTGACTTTCACTAGTTGGATTGAAAACCCTGACTTTTCAAAAGGTGGTCATGGTAATGGTGGAAAACCTTTTAATCCATTAAGTCAGAGGGCAACATACCTTTTCTACTGAATATAGCCCTTAAACTGAATCTTTCATAGGGAAATAATTTCTACTGAAAAAAATATATTTTCCTTTTGCTTTCTCTGCTTTGTTTGGTTTCTGTTTGTGTTATGTAAAATTGGAGAAGATATATGCTATTAAATATTTTATACAAATTGCTACTGATGAACAGGGTTCGCCACCATATAACTTCTCAAAATTTTTATTCAAAGATATTTAAAACGTATTTAATCTAGTAACACCTTATTTTAAACTACAGAAAACAACGCTTTAAAATGTTGCCATTAAAATAATTAACAAAACATACTTGAGCACTAGGTCACACTTTTAGGACAAACGCCTTTCCTATTTAAAATTCATGCTTTGTAAATATTTAATTGTATATTCATGAACAAATCTGAACATTTATACTTACTCTTTGTTTCCTTATTATTAACTGTTCATAATTATTACTTACTTGGTTTTAAGAGTTCTACATTGTAATTGAAAGAAAACATTACCTGAGAGAATAATTGTTTTGGAATGGTGCCTATTATTGCTGTGTCAGCTAAGGATTTGTCCAGAGTTTTAGATATAAGCCAGTATTTTGCGGGGTTTTATTCAGGCATTAGTAGCCCATCCTGGTGGAAATTTAATACATCAGATTTAACATAGGTGCAGAATTCTAAATAACACTGTGAAATGTAATCTTAACTGCCCTCAAGTACCTTTAAAACTGTTACACTTAACCCAGTGTGCATTTAGTGAGTGGCTGATCTTGTTTCTACACTTACCTTAGATGCTGAAATTTCAGTTTTCTACAGCCCTTGGTAAAAGTGGATTTGTGTCATTGCATGCTTCTAGTGGTGAAGGAAAAGATTTCCATTTAGAAAAAGAGACAAACTCTGAAATTTGAGTTTGAGATATTAGAATGTAGAGGGTCTCTACAGTGTGTTTTTCTGCAACACCAAGTAGTCAAATCTATTTATAGAATTTAAAATCTGTAACTCTCATTGCAGAAGAAATTTTAAAATGAAATTTTCCACGTTGGTATTTTGTAGGAATGCTCTTATAATCAATGATTAAGCTGCTTTTTGAGGTTCTTGTTGTACAGAGGATGCAGCCAATTACATTTTAATTGGTAGGCTGCTTAATAATGTTTTTATATGTTTTAAAATAATATTTATTTTAATAGGTTTTTAACATTATACAGACCCCAGTGGTAAAGAACTGACAAGGTCCATAGGTTATTGATTGGGAGAATTTTATGAAACAGAGTCTAAAGACACATTTCTATGCCACTGAATTTGTCTTTAAAACTGATAAACTCTTAATCCGACTTTTATAAAGCAGAACACACAAACCCCAAGACTGTTCCATAGGCGACAGTGTAAAGATCCAGCCAGCACTGTCCAGCTTGCTCAGTGATGCAAGGCCATCCCTGCAGCCTTGTTTTTACCAAATTTTGCTGCCATAAAAAGACATGGAAATACTATGGTGAAAAACCAAAAGTTACAGAATAACATAAGTAAAATGACTAAACAGTTTCTTAATGACATGTTTGAGATGGAAAAAGTGACTGGCTGCTTTTTACTGGAGTCTTGCATGACTGCTTCCTGCCCAGTCTTTATTTTGGGTTAACAACTTTGAGAAACTGATTTATTAGTATTACTTCCTGTCCTTTCCCATTAAAGGGCAAACATTATGTTGAAAGTTTGACAGACTTTTAAAATATGCCTTTTTCCCAATTTTAAGTATTTTCGGTCTGTATACACAGATTTAGCAATGAAGTACATTTGCTTCTGACTTTTTATCACAAGGAAAAAGGAATGAAATGCTGGACATAAATGTGTTCCACATCAGTCTGCTCCATCTTCTCTCATGTTCTCGCGGCTGCCCCTCGGAGTCAGGAGGGGTGCGATACAAGGCATTAGCGGTGAAGATGAAAATATTGCAGGTGAAATGAGAAGTTCTTCCATATACAGAGTGAAAATGTGTGGTTTCATTCCTGCCTGCCTTTAAAAGTTGTATCTTGATCTCTGCCTAGCAGTAGTTGAACCTCAGTCACCCAAACACAAGGAGAAACCCAGCTCCAGCGGCCAGAATGGACAGTACTTACATTTGCCTTCCCGGGCTGAGAATAGAATGTGGTGTTCTGTGCTTTCTGTTTTTATTATTCCAAAATATTTTTTTAAAGAAGTGTTATTTTTCAACAGATCCATAAATTAGTTATTGTTGTATGGTAAATTAAAATTACCATTGTGTCAGTTAAACTGTGATGTGCTAATTTCATAACCACTCATTTCTAGTCTGTCCTCAGAGCTGCACTGGTGGCTTATTGCTGAGTTTTAAAGATGTTTTAAACTTACATATAAGTGTTTTTTTCTAATTTGTGTGTCTTTAAAACTGATTAAACAGTAGTTTAAAAAGACGTGTGTGTGTGTGTGTGTGTGTGTGTGTGTGCCGATTTCAGAGCCTTTTAATTCCATTTATAGAACTGAATACTGGGACTATCATGAGAGTTAATGGTCTTTTTTATTGAAGAATTCTTCAGTATGGTAATCTAAATCTAAGTAATTGACTCTTTAATTGCTTAAAATTATTTAAAAAAAACTATTGTCATATTATAAGCAGTTTGGAAAGTAGTTAAAACAACATTAAATTAGTATATAGTACTGTATTCACTCCTCAAACAGACTTTTAAAGTGAAGACAACACTGACTTGGAACAGTTACCTTCCAAGTCCTGCAGTCGGCCCTTTCCCGGCACTCGTGTCCGGATCTGGGTTTTGCTGTTGAGAAGCAGGGCGCTGGGACTCCACTAAATAGTCCCTTTCTGTATCGTGATTATAGACCTAGGAGAACCTCGGAGTATGCCTGGGGGCTCTTCTTTATGCTGTTGTGAACAACTGTGGGGAAACATCTATGAAGTTTTACTGTTGTGCAAAGACGCTGGGCCGCACATGCCTGCAAGTAAGTCCAGTCATAGTGCCTTCTCTCTGGAAGACCTTAGCATACTGTGCCAGGTTTAAGTTACACCATTTTGAGATTCAGGGCCATGCCGAAATGGGGCCATGACCACAAGCAGTATAGATACATGGAGTTCCTACCCATGTGATGGTTAACAAGAATAAGTTACTGCCCTTGTCCTAAGGAGCTATAAGTAGTTACCAGGTAGTACAGTTAGTGCTTTATTAGAGACCCGCACCAAGTGCCTTTGCACTAGGGAGGGAGGAGTAAGGAATGCGGGAAGAATCCGGGATAGTTCCACCGAGGACTTGGCTCTTGGGCTCTTGAGGAAGGCTCTCTTTTACTGGTCTGAGAAAGGACGTGAGGGGAGTTAAAGGACAAGGAAAAGCTATGGCGAGAATTTTATAAAAGGCGGGCACAGTGGCTCACGTCTGTGATCCCAGCACTTTGGGAGGCTGAGGTGGAAGGATTGTTTGAGGCCAGGAATTTGAGACCAGCTTGGGCAACATAGGAGACCCTGTCTCTACCAAAAAAAAAAAAAAAATATATATATATATATATATATATATGTATATATAAAATAGCTGGGTGTGGTGGCATGAGCATGTAGTCCCAGCTACTTGGGAGGCTGAGGCAGGAGGATGGCTTGAGCCCGGGAGTTCAGACTGCAGCGAGCTGTGATTGCGCCACTGCATTCCAGTCTGGGCAACAGAACAAGAACTTGTCTCTAAATAAAATTTAGAGTATTTTATAAAGTATTCTACACAAATAGAATAAAAATAATGGGAATGATGCAAGTTTAGATCTTACACACCAACAATATGTGTATCCTTTTAACAATAACTTTCCCCAAATTAGAAAAAGGAATAATAGAAAAAAATTTAGCCAATTTTTTAAAAAGGGTTTATGAAATATTTCAAACATATAGTCCAGTACAGAACAATCTCACAGACACTCAGGTGCCCACCCCTCAGACTGAACAGGTGTTGCTGCTCTGCCACATTAGGTTCAATTTTTTTTTCTCCTACGAAGGACGTTGCACATAAGGTCGGCATGCCTACCTCCCCCAGCCTTTCCCCTCCTCAGAAGCAATGACGATGTCCATATGAGCCTCTGGGCAGCTTTGCATTTGGTTGCCTTTTTTGTGAGCTTAGCTATGTAATTTAAAAAACAATTTTGTGTTATATTTCCTATAGCTTTCCTAGGTGTTTGTACCTTAGATTTTTAAGTCATTAAATATTGCATTCCTCTTCATTGGTGAAATCTTTCCTGTTTTCTTAACTGTGTTATCTTTTATTCAAGTATGCTTTGATTAGCACTTCAGTCTTTTTTGTCACAGCTTCTCCAGCAGTAGCAATGGCATCTCTAGGTACACACTGAGACTCACCACCAGCAGAGGGGCAGGTCCTGATGGGTCCACCAGGTCCGAGCTGGGTGCACTGTGCCCAGGAAAGGGATGCCATTCTGAGTGCCGTCCTTTTTTGTAGGGTGAACACAAGAGCAGCCTTAAAAAGGCAGAACTGAGATTTGAGCTCAGATGCCAGCTGTTGACAGCCATGACTGGGATAGTCAGCTGCCCAGCACCCAGCGACCAGGGAGATTTGAGTTCCTGTTTGCCACTCCACACTTCTTTACTGCATGAGTCATTAGCCTCGAGAAGATGATACGCGATTATACTCACGTTGCCTTAGGATTAAGCCTCTGGCGGTGTGCGGGGTGCGATTAAAAAGTGATGGAAACCTGCCCCCCACCCCCGCCCTTTACCACAGAGCCTCCTAAAAGGGTAGTCAGCACCTCTGCTTCCTTGCTAGTCCCCAACACTCTGCGGAAACTCTGGTACAAGGTTCATCTTTGGCCTCTTTCTTGCTCATTCTGGTGGTTTTGAATCTATGTCACTTGATCTCTGTAGCATTTGTGTTAACTATCCTCTTCTCGAAATTCTTTTCTTGGCTTCTGTGTAACTGTCCTCCTTGCTTCTCCTCCTGCCTCTCTGGATAATCAGTCTCAGTCTCTTCTTCCTCCTCCCAGACCTACTTACTTACTTACCTACTCTCAGTCCTCTGTGCTGGTCCTCCCAGCACGCATCTCTGTCTACCTAGCTCCCCCACCTCCAGCCCTTCCTCTTCCTCCCCCTCACTTACCTGACCAATACATGCAGCTCCCTGCTAAAACCTCCACCTGAAACTCTCACAAGCACCTCCAGCTCAGAACCCGTCCTCTCGTTCCATCACCCCCAAAGCTTGTAATTCCTCTTGTACTCCCTGTCTCTTTAAATACGAATTTTCCGTGTTCCCAAAGTCAGAGACCTGTGCTCCACCTCTGACTCTGTGTGCCCCACCTCCCGGGTAGCTCCATCTCCACTGCCCCTGCCTCCCAGTTTCTCAGCTAGTTCATAGCAACAGCCTTCTCCCTGGACTTCCATTCTCCATGTCTTCCTTCAGCCCTTTCTCCAAAATGCAGCCTGGAGTCATCTTTCTAAAGTCACAAAGAAGATTTTATTCCCTTGCTTCAGAAGTGAAGCTGTTCCCCAAAACCTTTACGCTAAATTCAAACTCTTAAGTAGGGCATAAAATACATTTGTGATCTAACACCTGCCTACCCTTTGTCATGCTTCTCTCTCCCAATTGACTCCACTCCAGACACACCACACACCCTGATGCTCCAGCCACGTGCAGTAATGTGCCTCCACCTGGCGCCCTCCGTCTCCTGGTCTTTGTACCTGTTGCTCCTAGGCCCAGACTTCCCCTCCATGCCACATCCTGCCCACCCCTTCTGCCTGCTTCACCATCAGGGCACAGTTTCCTTGTCACTAATCAGGAAATGCTCCATGAATCAGTACTGTGTGCAAGCACTGTGGTGAATGTGAGGCCTCAGAGAGAAGGTATTTTTCTATAGGCAGCTTTTCCTGAGCCTTCCAGACACAGGTTCTCTACTCATTCTTATGTGTGCCTTACACTAACTAACCACATGGTGTTGTACTTGTTAATATGTATATATTTGGTGAAAATTAAAAAATACATCACAACCAAAGAAGGAGAGAGAGTACTAAATGTGGAATAATCTACAAATTCATGCATTATCTAATATTTACATCAGACTAACAAACTAATTCATTTAGCTGTGGGACTTCCATTTCCAAGGGCTGCATTACTAGCCACTAGTTGCGGTTGATGTAGAGATATAATTCCCAAACCTCTACATTTCATGATAGTCATGTGTTAAGTCCCGAAGGCCATGTTTAAGGCATGATTACCGTTTAAATATATATATATATATATATTTTTTTTTAGTGATGCGATCACTATGTTGCCCAGGCTGGTCAAGAGATCCTCCTGCCTCAGCCCGTACAGCCTGCACAGTGGGCGTGCGCCACCATGCCCAGCTACATGCAGACATTTCTGAATTGGGTATAAACAGAATCACTTAGAAAATCGATCATTGGTATATGTTTGGTAAGCTGAAATAACCTATAATTCTTGATCCAGATAGATTCCATAGTCACACAAAGCAACAAAGGTTTATGAAAATGAATTTCAGAAAATCTTCAGTATGGCCAAAAAAAAAAAAACAAACCCTAAAAATCTTAATACTAAGACTGAAGGGGTACTGTACACAAGATTAAATATTTTAATTATTTCATCAGTTCTGCACACTGAGTGAGGCTGTCTTTATGTTAGGCAGGACATAGGTAGTAAACTGCATTCAAGTAAATAAAACAAAAAACCACACCCATCATCCTATCACTGATAAACAATTTTAATATTGTGGTACATTTCATTTTTTTTACTCCCCGATAGAGTTGTATTTTAAAAAATAACTTTGTAAACTTCATTTGGAATTTAACATGTAAGTTGTCAAGTTGCACGTGTAGACTCTGAAACAGAAAGAGGGTCCATGCCACGCACTTCTCTTCCTTTAGCCTGGTGCACAGCATTTTCCTGAAATGAACCTTCTTTCAGGGGGACAGGAGGGCTGTAAACAGAAAAAAATTAGAACTTTTATTAATTTTTATCCAGAATAATGGAAAAGTAGCTGATGGAATAATTCAAGTTACAACTAATACAAGGAAGCAGTCTGTATGACTTATCATGTGACTTTCTGAATCAGTTTGCTCACAGACTGACTAGTGATGGAGAAGTGGGGAACTTTGTATCAACAATCATATGATCCTGAGATTTTATTCCATAAGGAATGTGGACCGTAAACCACAATGTGAGGAGGTGTTTTGAGTATATGATGGTGGTGCTTTTCTTTATTGGAACTTCTCGTGTGAATGGCTGAACGATGGGAACCTAATGCTGCTGCAGTGACTGCGCGGAAGTTTCTTTGTCCAGAGTCACGGCAGTCAGTATACTTAGGTTTGCCAAATCTACTCTACTTTTATCAATATCCAAATTGAAAGCTTGCTATCCCCACACAGCTCCGTACTGTCCATCTTCCACCCCAACTCCCAAAACTCTACCACAGTCCCTGGGAGTTCATGGCATGGCATTAGTAAAGAAACCCCTATATCCTCAAACTCCACCATTCACCTTTTGCTGTAATGAAAACCCAGGTCTCTCCAGAGGACATACCTTCCCTTATAGCCCTCTTACGTGACAGCTGGTTTCTCTCTCATCCCACTCATCACTGGGCCCGCAGGATGTAGGTACACTCCTTCCTCCTTATTCTTACGTGCAGACGATTGTTCCTTCTTCCTTTTTAAAATACCAGGGTTTAGAGGCTCAGGCCATCTGACATTGAACCATTCCTCTTTGCTGCTGTCATCTGCAGACTTTCCTAGGTCACTCCCAACTAGAAAATATTAGAATCTGGTTATCGTCACTCAAACACAGCCCATGATTCTTCAGGACTTCAATATCCTCATAGAAGAACCTTCCAACACTCCGGCCTCTCCGTTCCCTGACCTGCCATCCTCCAATGATCTTGTGCCCCTTTCTACAGAGGCCACCAGTAGACACGCTTTAGACTTCGCTGTTACCAGTGGTCTCCGTTGCCAGCATTCCACTCTCGACCACCTCCTAACTTTCCATCTCACTTCCTCCAGTATGCGGACTCCATCGACTCTGACACTCGTACTTCTGTTCCATCCATTCTAGCGCACGTGCTACTGAGGAGCCTACTGAGACTGTGCTCTGTAATTCCACTCGACAATTGCGTGTGCCCTCAACGGCTTTGTTCCTGTTTCTCTTCATCAGATCCCCTGGCAAAGCTCAACAACCCTTCTTATGTCTGACCAGCTTCCTCCACTGCACCTGCACCTAGGCAGCTGACCTAGTCACACTGCATAGTCTCACCCTACCGGTGCCTAGCACTGTCAGGCAAGTCTCCACGTCATTCACTCTGCTTTCCCTTCTCTCAGAAGACTATTTAATACTGTCTCTCCTCTCACCCCTCCAGCACATGCTCCCCATTCATAAATCATTAATAAAATAAGTTGAATCTACTGCTGGTAAATGATATGCTGACCTAAATTTTTAATGTTTCTTGGCTGGGCGCGGTGGCTCACGCCTGTAATCCTAACACTCTGAGAGGCTGAGGCGGGTGGATCGCTCAAGGTCAGGAGTTCGAGACCAGCCTGAGCAAGAGCGAGACACCATCTCTACTAAAAATAGAAAGAAATTAGCTGGACAACTAAAAATATATAGAAAAAATTAGCTGGGCATGGTGGCGCATGCCTGTAGTCCGAGCTACTGGGAGGCTGAGGGAGGGAGGATCGCTTGAGCCCAGGAGTTTGAGGTTGCTGTGAGCTAGGCTGATGCCATGGCACTCTAGCATGGCTAATAGAGCATGACTCTGTCTCTAAATAAATAAATACAATTAAGAAAAATAATAATAAAATAAAAAGGTCCACAGATGTTTGTGATGTGTGCAGGTTGGGAACCATTGTATAGCGTCCACTGGTGCATCTACCTAGCTAGCAACCCATGGAAGAGGCCAGGAAGTAATGTGGCTTCATCAGGAGTTGGTGTGGTGAAACAGGGAGAATTCCCCACAGCCTAGAATGAAGTCAGAAAGGGTGTGATTTCTTCAGTAATGGCATGCTAAGGCCAGGCGATGTTCTAAAGAGGGTGGGGGTTGAAGGTATGGTAGGATATGAGGATGAAGTCAGCCTTAGCGTGGGGGTAAGGACAAACAGCCAGGTTAAATGCGCTTTACTAAACACACACTTTCTGTGTCCTTGCAGTGTCCTAGGCTCTGTGGAGTAAGAAGGTGAGTATAGGGGAGGGAACGACTGACTTGGCTTGAGGTCCACCAGGAAGATTTGCAAAAGAGGTGACCTTTTAGCCTGTATCTTCAATAGCATTTGTCCCTTGGAATCAGTTGGACAGGGCTGAGAAAAATGTTCAGGTGGGGGAACACTTTGCAAAAGAATGGAGATGAAAAGAACCATGCCCCAAAGTTCCAGGAAGCCTAAATATTTGCCAGCCTTGGGGGGCAGGGTGGCCAGGTGGGAGGGGGATAGTAGTCAGAGCACTGGGGAGGTCTGGCAGGGGCCAGCTCCTGAAGAGCCTGCAAACCAAGCACCGCCTGGGAATTTATTCTAGGAAATGGATGCTACTGAGCAGTTCAATGAAAGAAGCGACACGATGTAGCAAGCTCGTGGAGAAATGGTTAGCGGGGCCACGGGTGGAGGCAGGGAGAGTAGTTCAGGACTATTGGGATAGTCCTGGCTGGGAGCTTCTGAGCCTTTAAATAGATCGTGGGGGATGAAAGTGGCTACAGTCAGGTGATGGGTTAATGAGATGACTTGGGGAGGAAGTGCGTAGCGTGACTTCCAACTCTCGGTGGTTGGGGGAGGAGCCAGGTCTTCTGAAAATAGAGATACAAGGGGAGGATCACGTTGGATGGGAAGGGTGACAAGTACAAATTTGCGCAGAACTCGGGAACCGGAAACAAATTTAAGGGAGATGGAATCTGAGAAGGAGCAGCCAGAGAATGGGAGGAAAACGAGGAGAATTAGAGTCACAGAACCTTAGGGAAAGGAACATTTCCAAGGGGAAGGTTGCGGGGTGGGGAAACAGGGAAGACGGAGGACAGAGGGAGGCTGTGGGAGGACTAGGGGAAGCGGTGGGCGTTCTGGAAGACCCGGAGTGTAAACCCACAGGCGCTCAGAGAAGGCAGAGAGTGATCTCGCTTGTGGATGGCTTTGGAGCTGGCCTGCATTTGTAATGAATGTGCAATGTCTTCTGAAGTTATAGTTGTGTTTTATTTCTCTCAATAAGCTTGATTATAATGGTAAATAGGGATTATGAATTAATTATAAGAGGAGTGATATTGAGAGTGAAAACAATATCACCTGGGGCACTTGTCAAAAATACACACATTTGGAGGCCCTAAGAGGAACTCACCCTTCGTCCTACGGCTGCGCCCACCTGCTGCGCTTGCAGCTCTCCAGCCCCGCCTCCTCCGTGCCCGCCCCAGGGGCGTGGCCACCCGACGCCCCGCCCCGACGCACGGCCACGTGAGCTGTCAGTTTGCGGAGAAGGCAGAATATGGCCGCCGGGCGTGGTGAGGGCGACGCGCTTACAGCCGCTTTCTCTTCCTTTCCCGTCTTCTGATACCGCCTCTAGCCGAGCGGGCCCGTTCCGCCCGAGCTGAGGGCGCTGTCCTCGGGCCAGGCTGTGAGACGGTCAGTGTGGAGGTCGGCTGGCGGGGCTTTGCCGCGCGACGGGGGAGGAGGCGGGGGCGAGGCTGGGTGAGGAGAGGGCCCATGTTGGGCGGGGAGGCGGGCTCAGCCCGGGTTGGGTGGGGGATGGACCGGGTGGGGAGGGGGCGAGTCCGGGGTGGAGGTGAGGCTGGGTGGGGAGGGGTCCAGGCCGGGCGGGGGATGGGCCGGTGGGCTGGGTGGGAAGGGAGCGAGGTTGAGCAGGGAGAGGTTCTCGGGGAGGGCCGGGCAGAGGAACCCCGGCCATTCGTGGTCTGGCTTTCGGGGCGAGTTCACATTGCTGGAGTGCGGGTAGGTTTTCTGGACTTTGTGTCTCAGGTGGTCAGTCTCCCTGGGGGCGGAGAGACCCCTCAGGGGTGGGGTGGGGTAGGGGTGAAGGATGTTAGTGAAACAGTTGTTTTTGTTGTTTAGCCAGGCAGCCTCTGGCACACCCACCAGCTGGAGAATCTCTGGTGCCGCTAAGGCAGTCTTCTATGTTTCTGTTCTGGGCTTCCATGGGCGAGGAGATATTGTTTTCTCTCTTGTTTTCACATTGAGCTCCATTGCTCCATTGTCCTGTGCAGCCTTTTAAACGCCTGGCAAGATATCGGCAAGCCATCGATTTCCACGTTGCCATGATTGATTTATAGGGAAGGGATTTCTTTGTCAGCCTGCCGTGTTGGAATTTTTATTCTTTCAAGTTGTTTTGACAGGTTTAAACCAGTGAAGAATTTTTCTTATTAATAATTATTCATGCAGCCATCTCTGCTCTCTAGGGGTACTTGTTAAAAATGTACCTTCCTTAGTTTTTCAGAGATTGCCAGTTGTTTAGCGTGGAGTGTGGTTCAGGAATTACCCCTCAGTGTGTCCCTGTCCACATTTGACAACACTGAGGACCAGACATCTACAGTTTTTAAAAGCACCTTTGGGTATCGGGTGCAGAGCCAAGGTTGGGAAATGCTGTGGCAAGGTGTGTTCTTTGTTCTTCTCTAGCTTTGCTAGCATGGACTACTTTCATCAGAATCATTCTGGGATGCTTGTTAAAATGTCAGTTTTTAGGCCCCACCCCAGATCTACCTAATGGGATTCTCTGGTGGAGGAGCCCAAGGGATATGTGTATTTGACAAGCTTTCCAAATAATTTTGATGCATACAAGTTTGAGAATCCTTCTTCTACACTTTGAATGATTTCCAGATCTATTTTTCTGAGTTCTGGGTGGGTTTCTTCAACCTAGTTCTTTTGGAGCACTTCAAATTCAGCCTGTCCGAAGCACCCACAGCCCCCATTCACCCAGCCAGGGTGGCTTGGAAGGAGGAGGCAAAACCATGCGGAGAAAAGTCTACTCTTCCTCCTGACTTCTCTTTTACTAAGGGCAACATCGTCTTCCAGTCACCTGTGCTTGACATCTAGTCATCTTCAGCCTGTTCTTTTTCTTCTCCAGTCACATGGTTAGTTTTATTTTTATATCCAGAATATCTCTTCTGAATATTTGGTGGGTCAAAAAGGTCAAATATTGGATATTTTCTATTGTTCAAGTTAATATCTCTCACGTCTCCATTACCACTGCTTGGTCCCTCTTCTGTGGGCTGTTTTAATGGTTCTCTGACTGGTGTCCAGGGCTCTGATTCTTTGTGTTTTTCCAGTCTGGGTCACACACACTGTTGGGAGATTAATTTTTCTAGGATCATGTATGACTGTGCCATCCCTCGTTCCTACGGCCAGTTTCTCCACTTTATGTGCTACTGTATTAGTGCTGTTTAGAAGGCAGGTACCAGAAACTTAACCTATTACTTTAAGGAAAAGGAGGCACATGGGATTGAATGAGAATCAGTAAGAAGTCAGGATCCCAGGCAGTACCATGTGCTGCATCTCTCAGAGGCCACATCTGTTCTTTTACTTAGGAGTCTTTCTTTGTTCATATCTGTTGTGTTCTCTCTGCTGACTGGCTGTCTCAAAACTGTATCATTTACACATGGCTCACAATAATAGGCACAGTGTCTGGTTTCTAATTCCCAGTTCTAGAGAGAGGAAGCTGATTGAGCAGTCTTATGTTGCAGATCAGATGCCCATCCTGGTTATGGGCCATGGCAGAGAACATGGCTATTGAGGGTAGCAGGGACTGTGAGCGGGCAAAGTCCTTCAGAAGGGGCATCTTTAGTATACCTATGCAGTTTTTCAATTTGACAGTTACCTATTGAGTTTCTACTTCTTCTAGACCTATAATAGATTATGGGATATAAAAACAAAGGGGAGACAGATCTTAATAGATGACTTCAAAGGTAACCCCTGAGCTGGATTTCGAAGGATTTGTTTTGGTTCCTTAAGAATGTTAGAGCTGGGTCAGGCATTGCAGGTAGTTGAATCTGCGTGGGCATGCTCATTCATTTTGCAAGTATAGAGTTCTGCAGTGTACCAGGCACTTTTCTAAGTGCTGGAAATGCAGGAGCAACAAAACTGAGGTAGTCCCCGTTCTCATTGAGTTACATTTTTCTTGGGTAGAGGGAGCAGACAAAGTACCTGGTATATGGAGTGTTGCTAAGTACTCTATAGAAGACTTTTAAAGTAGGGCTATGGAATGGGGGGTGACAGTGGAGGGGGTGGTGGCTGTTTTATACACAGTGGTCAGGGATGCTCTGATCAGGTGACATCTGAACGGAAACTCAGTGGCCTGAGCAGAAAGAAGGAAGAAGAGTGGCAGGAGATGAGCTCAGGGAGGAGGGGAAGGGGTGGAATAGATCAAGCAGGGCCTTACAGGCCACAGTAGGGAGCTGGGATTTTATTTTGAGTGAGAGGACAACTCTTGGGGAGTTTTGAGCACAGAATGGCCATGAGAAGACTTATGATTTAGGAGGCTCACTCTAGCATCTGTATGGAGTGGTGAGGTCCAGGCCCAGTAGTGTCAGCAGCAGGGCAGACTCTGGGGACTGCAGATGGGTCAGTGATGCTGGAGACTTAGGTGAAGGGAGGAGGAGAGGAGCTGGAGATAGAACTGTGGGAGAGGCCACATTCAGGAATTGGCTGTGTTGTAGCTGGAGGAAAACAAACAAGCATTGGGCAATGTGGTCACTAGTGTTGCTTTGGTATAGTTTGTAATGGGAGAAGTTATAGGTTGTGTCTATTAACCACTTGGCCTTTTGGTGAAAGCTCTTTGAATACCAAGACAGTTTTGTCAGCCTATTAAATTTGTTTGCAATTTCTAAAAATGAGCTTACTACAACATAAAGATTTTTTTTCCTAGCATCGCTATTGACTATAGCTGCCATTTTCAAAAATAATGTCAAGAATGTATAACCTTATATTCCCAGTAGACAAAAAACGCCATGGACAATAGATTCAAACGATGCCCATTTATTCAAGAGACATAGTGTCTTCTATGGGCCAGGAATTGTGCTAGGTGTTGGGTATTTGGTATAGAACAGTCCTTTTGTTTATAAAGCTTATATCCTAGTGAGAGGGACAGCTATTAAACAGGTAAATGTGTAAATTACAAGTTTATAAAAGTGCTGTGAAGGAACAAAAAAGGATCCTATAATAGAGAGCAATTCAGGTTAGGGGAATCTACTAAGAAAGGGTGGTTAAGAAATGCTAATATCTATTATTATGTAAAATAGTTAATATTTATTGACCTTGTATGTGTTAGGGACCATTTTAATCCCTTTGCATGTAACCGTGCAGTTATTTGAAGATGGGAAAATTTAAACACTGAGGTCAAGCAGCTAGCCTGGGGGTGAGGGGTGAAGAAGAGAGGTTGGTTAATGGTTACAAACATAAGTTGTATAGAAGGGATAAGTTCTGGTGTTAGCACAGTAGGGTGACTATAGCGAACAACAATTTATTGTATTTTTCAAAGTAATTAGAAGATTTGAAATGTTCCCAGCACAAAAAAAAGGTAAATGTTTGAGGTGCTTGATATCTTAAATACCCTGATTTTATCATTACACATTGTATACATGTATCAAAATATCACATATACCCCATTAAAATGTAAAATTATTATACCTCCATAAAAAAATAAAAAAATTAAAAAAACTAGCCCAAGATGATATAATGTAAGTTGTAACATCAGAAGTCAAGCCAAGGGGGTCTGGTTCTAGAGTCTACACTGAGCTGCCCTTTAAGAAGAAGGCTTTTTGGCCAGGCATGGTGGCTCACACCTGTAATCCCAGCACTCTGGGAGGCCGAGGCGGGAGGATCGCTCGAGGTCGGGAGTTTGAGACCAGCCTGAGCAAGGGTGAGACCCCGTCTCTACCAAAAATGGAAAGAAATTAGCTGGACAACTAAAAAATACATACAGAAAAAATTAGCCGGGCATGGTGGCGCACGCCTGTAGTCCCAGCTACTCGGGAGGCTGAAGCAGGAGGATCGCTTGAGCCCAGGAGTTTGAGGTTGCTGTGAGAGCTAGGCTGACACACCATGGCACTCTAGCCAGGGCAAACAGAGTGAGACTCTGTCTCAAAAAAAGAAGAAGGCTTTTTTGAAGAGCTAACATTGAAACTGAAGTGTGAAAGATGAGAAGCTGCACAGATTTCTTGTGATGAAACATTTTTTCTTTTTTCTAATGAAAATGAATGTTGGCTTAGTTTATCAAGTAAAACAATACACCACAAGGATGTGCGAAGGCAAAGCTAATCATCTCCCCATTTAGTCCTACTTGTTAGGATAACCAATTTTAGCAGCCAGATGTGTGTCCTTCCACACTTTTCTCCTTGTTCATGTGTATACACTGAATATATACATATATAGCGGTATGTTTATTTTATCAAATAGAATCGTACTATACACATAATCTTAAACATGACAATGTGTCATAGGTTTTACTGTATATCAACAAATATGGATTTAATATTATAATTTTATTTTGTGATTTCTAGGTATTTATATATGTGCCCACAAACATGACATTTTAATATTGATTATTCAGTGAAATTTATTAAACACTGTCCGTGACCTATCCACCTACCTGTAGTTGAGCCATACCTGTAGTTGAACAAAGTTGGTCTCATTAACTTCTTGTGGTAAAGGAGAGTATGTGTTAGGGCACTGACTGTTGCGGGGAGTCTCTCTAAGAGGTTGTTAGAAAGGTCTTACGGGGTTTGAGCTTATGTTAGGTGACTTGGGAAGGAGTTCAAGGAACAAAGCTTTGCTCTGTATTGGGTTCTCCAGGAAGCGGGGTTGGGGGGATGTGGGTGGGGGTGGGGAATGCACATGGGTGGAGGGGCAGAACTGGAGAGAGGAGGCATGAGTTGATAGCCTGTCACGTTGATCCAGGGGAGAGATGGTGTAGTACACATTTTTAGGATTGATCCTCTAGATCAGAACTGTTCCCTCTCTTCTGGAAACAGTGGCAATACTGTGTGACCTTGTAACCCCCTCCCAACTTTGTGACTGTAGTTGATTGGTTCTGGGTTGGCAACTGGCCCAGTCTGGGCAGTCAGAGTCCTTTCCCGGGACTTTTGTATCTGGGAACAAAGAATAGACTGCTTTCTCTGGTGTTAGAAACTGTCTGATTTGAGGCTAGCTAGCTGTGGGAAGCTATATTCCCCTTTGTGTAGAAGAATTTGGTCTAGAATGAGAGTAGAGTAAGCAACAGAGAAAGAGAATTCTGCCTGCATTTGAGGTCCAGTGCCACCCACATTTCCCGTAGTGTGGTTGTGGTAAATAAACCAGAATCCTTAAAATACATTTTTCTGTTTTGCTTAAGCTAGTTTAAATTTGTCTCTTGCAGCCTTAGGAGTCTCGATTAATATGGACAGTCAAGGCCAGAACTAAGGCACTGAGCATGGGGTTGGCTGATCTCAGGTGTTAGGAGGGGAACTGGACAGAAAATGGTGACTGACTCTGGAGAGAGCAGCGTGCTTTGGTAGAGTGGATAGCAGGGCAGTGTTCTAAGTGGAGGGAGGAAATTGGGCAGAGGCAGGTCCCTGGTGTGGCATGGCAGGTGGGGGCAATTTTAAGTGCTTCAGCCTGGCTGGGCGATGGGGGTGGGGCTGGTATAAAGAGAGAGAGCTGATCCTGGGTATTGGGTACTGGGGTATTGGGCTTGAACCCATAGTAAGTGGGAACAAATGAAGGTGTTGGGTGTTGATACCTGTTAATAAAAGGCTCTTATTGGTTTCTAATGATACAAATATCACATACTAGAAAATTTAGAAAGTAAATATTCTAAAGAAAATAAAAATTACACTAATGCCATTTGCCATTTGTTTTATTGCACTTCAGTATTTAAAAACATATATTTTAACTAGTTGAGATGCTGTATATGTAGTTCTTAATCTTTCCCCCCACTTCTTATAAGCGTTTTTCTGTCATACATTTTTGGGAAACATTTTGAGAGAGAGAGAGAGAGAGAGAGAGAGAGAGAGAGATATTTTTTTTTGAGACAGGATCTTGCTCTGTCGCCCATGCTAGAGTGCAGTGGCATCATCATAGTTCACTGCAACCTTAAACTCCTGGGCTCAAGTGATCTTCCTGCTTTAGCCTCCCAGGTAGCTGGGACTACAGGTGTGTGCCAACTACGCCTGGCTAAGTTTTCTATTTTTTGTAGAGACAGGATCTTGCTATGTTGCTCCGGCTGGTCTTGAACTCCTGGCCTCAAGCGATCCTCCCACTTCTGATGACTGTATATTATTCTACTGTGTGAATGTATCATAATTTATATAATGCCCATCTCTAAGTTTTTTGTTCTTATGAACAAAATTGTGTTATACTTAAAATCTTTGTCCATGTTTCTCATGTTTTTAGAATGAATTCCTAGGAGTGAAATTATTGGATCAAATAACATAACCTGTTTTGAGGCTTTTTAAAAAGTATATAGAAGTGTAATTTACATACAGTAAAATTCACCCTTTTTAGTGGACTTTTGTTTTAATCAAAAACCTGGATTTGTTCATGACTAGTGGACAGTTTTGAATTTTGACAAATGCATATGATTGTATAACTATGACCACAGTCAAGATACAGAACATCCATTAACTCCCCAAATTATCTTGTGCCCGTTTGTAGTCATCATATTCCCCCACCTGAGACCCCAGCAATCCCTGCTCTGTTTTCTGTCTCTGTAGTTTTCCTTTTCCAGATTGTCATATAAACAGAATTATACAGTACAATAGCTACTGCCCTCTGGCCCCGAAAGACACACTTCATTCCCACACATAAAATATATTCACCAATCCCAAGGCCCCCCAAAATCTCAAGTTATTGCAGCATTAGCTCAAAGTCCAGATTTCATTTAAATCTCAGCTTAAAAGTTCTAAATCTCGGCGGGGTGCGGTGACTCACGCCTGTAATCCTAGCACTCTGGGAGGCCGAGGCAGGAGGATCGCTTTGAGGAGTTTGAGGCTGATCCTTGAACTCCTGAGCTCAAGTGTTCCTCCCACCTCGGCCTCCCAGAGTGCTAGGATTACAGGCATGAGCCACCACATCTGGCCTCTCTCCAGGTGGTTTTGATGCATGTTAAAGTTTTTTTTTAATTTAATATAATTTTTAATTGACAAACAATATTTTATTTACTTATGGGGTACAGTGTGATGTTTTGATACATGTAATATTATGAAATGACCAAATCAGGCTAATTAGCATATCCATCACTTTACATACTTACCGTTTCTTTGTGGTGAGAACATTTAAAGTCCACTGTTTCAGCAATTTTGAGACGTATAACATTATTATTAACTCTAGTCACCATGCTGTGCAGTAGGTCACCAGAACTATTCCTCCTGTCTGTCTGAAACTTTGTGCCCTTTGTCTGACATGTCCTCATTCCCCAGCTGCCCCGATGCCCCCTCAGCCTCTGGTAGTGCTGGCCTAACTTACAGTTTCAAAGCCGTGGTGGTTGTGTTGTGGAGGATGGACTGCAGGGAAGGCAGAGTGGAGGCAGGGAGGCCAGTCAGGAAGCCATGACAGCGGTCCAGGTGAGAGGTCATGGTGGCTTGTACCAAGGTGGTAGTGATGGAAGTGCTGAGTAGTCGTCAGATGTGAAGTATATTTTATAGTTAGAGCCAAAAGGATTTGCTAATAGATTGGATGTAGGGTGTAAGAGGAAGAAGTAAGTCTTGCATAATTGCAAGGGTTTTGGCCGTTGAGGAATGGACCCGGAGCTACCATTTACTGGGTGGAGACAGTAGGAGGAACAGTGGAGGCTTCCTTGTATTTGAGGTGGTGATAAAGGAGGTTTTGGGGATGGATCTGGAGTTTAGGGTGTGGAAAAGTTAACATTGAGATGAGTGTGAGTCTTGGGAAGAGACATCTGGTCAGCATTTAACAGCTGAGCTGCAGAGCCTTGTTTTCACTTCTGCCACTGGAGGTGTACTTGCTCAAGTTTAATGTTAGCAATGATATTATATTTAATAGTAACTTAGTTTTTTTCCTAACCACAAATTATGTGTACTTTGTCTAATGTAATTGTAACAGGTATTGAAATAAAGATCACTGCAGCTTTCTGTGAAAATGTCGGTTCTGATATCACAGAGTGTAATAAATTATGTAGAAGAAGAAAACATTCCTGCTCTGAAAGCTCTTCTTGAAAAATGCAAAGATGTAGATGAGAGAAATGAGGTAAGACCATGTTTGTAAAATTAAATTCTTTCACAAAGATTTGTTGACCACCTACTATGGGCAAGGCACTGTGCTAAGGATAGAGGTAAGAAATAGGTGGTTCTCACCCTCAGTAATGTTGGACTGTACTTATAGTGTAATTTCTTATAGTTAAAAGTACTTCAAATGCCATGTTTTTGGAGTGCATTTTAACTTACATAAATGATCGAATGTTGAATTTAGATTTATCATTGACTTTTTATTCCTTGATGGAATAATCAGTATTCAGGATGTTTGATTACTGAAATCTGAAGTGCTTCTAAGAAACGTTAGAGAGCATCTAGACCCTATCTTCCTATGAGTAGATTAACCAGACGAAATAAGGAATTTTTGAAATATTTTCCTTAATGGAGCCCCAACTCTCTTCCTTGATTGTTCATTCCACACAACGTGGGATTTTAGAGACCCTTCATCTTTAAGAGAGAGTTAAATAGGTTATGTGTTATATTTAATAAGACATTAATAAACATGTACTTAAATGAGATATTTCTATTTAATAATATGAGTAAAGAAAAGTTGATTCTATTTTATCATGAATAGCCAAGCTGAAGATTATTTGGCATGTTTTAGGTACTAATAAACTTTTGTATAAATATTGTATTAATAAGTGGCAAAGTATGTGTTTATAAAACTTAAGGAAAATAATCGTGTTTCTTAGAACTGTATGTATTTTCAATAAAGTGTAATTTTTTTTTGCCTTTAGATAATGTGAATGAAGAGTGATTTTTATTTTACACGTGTGTATGTATATGTATTGATATGTATGTATATATGTGCATATACATGTATCTGTATAGGCATAAACATTTTTGTAAATTATTATAAAGAAATACATAAAATTTACTATCTTAACCATTTTTAAGGATACAGTTCAGTAGTGTTAAGTATTTCCACTCTGTTGTGCAAAGATCTCCAGAATTTTTTCATCTTGTAAAACCAAAACTATGTATCTATTAAACAACTCTCCCTTTTCCATTTCCCCAGCCTCTGACAACTACCATTCTACTTTGTTTCTGCCAGTGTGACTAATGACACCTCATATATATGGATTCATATACTATTTGTCTTTTTGTGACTGGCTTATTTCATTTAACATAATGTCCTCAAGGTTCACTCATGTTGTAGCATGTAGTAGGATTTCCTTCCTTTTTAAGCCTGAATAATATTCCATTGTATGTATGTAGCACATTTTGTTTATCCATTCATCTTTGAATGGAAATTTAGGTTGCTTCTGTCCCATGGCTATTGTGAATAATGCTGTTATAACATGGATGTGTAAATATCACAAATGTTTTTAAAACTGCTTAATTGACAGTTATTACGTTTTTTGTATATTCGGTACCTAATTTTGTTAAATGTTAACTCAATCATTAATGAAATGTTGATCTAAAAATATTATTGCAATAATATGATAGCTAATGTTTTTACTGAATACCTATACAGATATAATGGTATGTATTTTGTATGTATTTGCATAGCAACTGTATAAAGAATAATACTGTTATTTATGACTTAATTCCTAAGTTACCTATCCAGGATATTATCTAGTAGAACTCAAATTTGAACCCTCCCGTATCTGACTTTAAACAAACTATAATCTGTTGAAGCTCCACTGCCTTTCTTTGCGTCTTCAGAAGAAAGTTCATGTAGTGATGATGCCTATCTTCCCAGCGTTTCTGCATTCAACAAAATGTGTTTTGGTTAGTTAACAACATCATGGCAGCCTTTTATGATTATGAATAGTCAAAAATTGTTATAAATAGATAAGGTATAAAATTTATAATTGGCGATTATTATAAAAGAATTATAGAAATAGTCATTTTTATTAGCATATATTAGCATATTTGGAATACCAATGTGATAGTTTAAAAACATTGTTTTTCTTCTAGACCTTTTTTTAGGGAATACTGGGAAAATAGCTTCACTTGGAAGGAAAACCATAGCATATCAATAAGCATAAAATTATATTAATCTTATTGCCATAAGGGGTGAAGCATATTTGGTGTAGAGCCTAATTTAGGATCATCCATGAGATAGCATTTAATGGATATTAATTATCATTATATCTAGTTTAACATTGTACCAATTTAAATTGGAGTTTTAAAATAATAATTTGGAACCAGTTGAGATTGTTCAGTTATGGCTCAGTGTGAAGACTGGGGATAAAGTAGCTTTCTTAAGGCCTTTTTTTTTTTTAAAGCATTTTGCTTCTACAACTTCTGATAAAATTTAATTTTTATAGAATTATAAAAAGTTTGGATTTTCCCCCTTCTTATTAAAAGTAGAGCATTTAAGTAACTTCATGTTAATGTGTTTTGGTTATCAGTTTTGGAAAGGATTCTTAAATGTTAGATAAATTAAATAAAATAATGTGGTTAAAATTGCCTGATACTGTGTTTAGCACATAATTGGCCACAATCAGTAAACTCTAGTTGCCTTCTTTTTTTCTACTTTATTTATAAACTAGAATCTAGTTTTATTTTATTTATTTATTAAAAGGATTTGTTCTGTAAAGTTTCAATTTAGTCTAAAGACCACACTCAAGGATCCAGACGGTCACATGTGGCCCCAAGGCTGCAGGTTCCCCACCCCTGAAAACCTCTTGGCCTGTGAATATTGTTAGTGATGGCAAATCTTTGCCCATTGTAGAATAGTGAAGGGTTTTTTATTTTATTTTTGAAAATAGTAAAAGGTCATTCTCTTTGCTCTCCTTGGTACAAGGGGGTAGGGTTGAGGCTGGACATTTTTCTCCTGTTTAAAAAAATGAACTGGAAGTTTAAATTTCAGTGATAGATTTTGTTACGTGTTTATAAATAGATTTTAAAGGAAATTTGAAAGGAGGATTTCAAAATGTTTTACTTACACTACAATTATTGGAAGAAGTATATGCCCTCCAAAGGTGACTTCTTTAAAAGGCAATGGTTATTTAGGTCCAATGCACCTAAGTAGAAATGGGAACCTAGAAATTGGGAAGAGCGAAAAGATGCTTGAAGAGTAGATAGATGTTCTTGCATTGAAGTCTTCTGGGAAGCTGAGATAAAGTATGGTACCTGCTGTGGGGAACTGTGGTTGGTACATAGCGTTCTGTTTTGTTTTGGGTGTGTTTTGGCTTGAGGTTGTTATAAGCAGGAGAGCAGGGGTTATGTAGGTTATATGATCTTATGTGTTTTGGATAGAGATAGGCATGAGATTTGCTGGATTGTGTGAGGTTAGGTATGGAAGGGACCTTTATTGATTCATTTTCAAGTGGAAGAAAAAAGTTGTCATGACATGATAAACTACTCTGTAGCTCGAAACTGTACTTACTAGATTGGTTTAAGCAAGAACTGGGAGAATCCGAAGATAGGCTTTGTTTTAAGGCCCAACTTATCAGGTAACTATCCTCTATCTTTGGGGATCTAATAAAACTTTATGGCAGCCTTTACTGAAAACCATTATCTTTTTGGATAGTGTCGCTATAAAATGTATATATCAGTTAGTAGTTGCTTTGAACTGCATGTGACAGCACTCAAAACAGTGGTTTAGACAAATTAAGGTTTTATTTTTCTCACATAACAAGCTGGAGGAGCCATTCCTAGGCTGATGTGGTGGCTTCAGGATGCCCTCAAAACTTAGGCTGCTTCTGCCTTTCTGGCCACCCCTGCCTGTGAGCCAATGACCTCCCCTCACCCATGCTGACTCAGCTCCCTCATTGCGTCTGCATATTGGCAAGAAGAGGGAAAAAGGGAGCTGAGTTAGTCCCCTCACGGAGCTTTCTCAAGAGGCCTAGCCAGAGCAGGCCACGGGGTTATTTCCAGCTGCAAGTGTGTCTGAACAGCGTGGGATTTTGACCTGAGCTTGTTGCCACCCCCAGCAAAATCCTATCCTAGATACTGGGTAGACAACTAATAGTTTCTGCCAGAAAAATTATGACTATTCAAGTCTTTTATTTGACATGTTCCTAGGTAATCACATTCAAACCATCTTTCCTATTTGTATTATAGGTATTTATACATATTTACATTATTTTTTCTCTCATTCTCTAGAAACACTTATTTGTGTGAACTATATGAAATATAACTGTGACCCCAGAAAATAAACAGAAAACTCCTCTGAGTCTTTGGAATTACAACTTTGAAAACTATGATGTAAAATTCATGTATCATCAGGGCTAAGGATTCAGAGTTTGTTGGCTTTAATTTATATATTATACTAGTGACTTTTTATCACTTTTTATCCCAGTAGATTAGAAGGGAGGAGGATGCCGTAGAAAGTATGCGAAAGAACTGAGAGCTGACGGAGGCAAGCATGGTGTAATAATTGATGTGTGTAGTCATGACTCAGAATCTTAAACATAATGTTTAAGGTAATCTGTTTAACAAGTAGCAATGTGTGCACATTGCTTTTTAGAATGATGATCATCATAAAAGTTATAATCAACTTTAATGCTTTTAATGGATAAACGTTTTGACCTGGAAAATCTGTTTATGTGTAATACCTCATTCCCTAATGACCCTCGTTAAATGGCGTGCAGCCGCCACATATAATTTAGTAGCCATCATTACGTGAGAACGACTGTATTTAACGTGATCTACTTTTGTACTTTATTTAAACCAGTATTTGTGTTTAACTCTTTACTTGTGTTATTCTTATAATAGCATCTGTTGTATTTTGCCCGTTATTAGAATTATTTGTTTGTATGTTGTTCCTAATAGATTTTTAAATTCTTTGAATCTTTGCTCACTCACTCAGTCACTGTCCCTCACGCTGGGTGTATGCGGCATCAAACTCATAAGCAAAACAGGCATGTTTCCCACCCTCATGGAGTTTAGAGCTTTGGGAGAAAGAGACAGTAATCAGTTGTTAATTACAGAAAAATGTGATTACGAACAGGGATTAGTACAGAAAGGGAAATTACAGGGGATCAGTCAGGAGGTGGCAAAGAGCACGAGGGCATGTGGGCGGGCGGCAGTGGTGCAGCCTGGGTTGAGAGGAAGGCCTGCTCTGCCCTTGCCGTCATTCAGGGCTCCTGGTGACCTTGGTGAAAAGAGCTATGGGAAAACATTGCAGGTTTTAAGCAGAGGAATGATGTCGTATTGGCGTTTTAAAAAATCTCGGGTATTTTCCTCCACACTGATATACACATAGTAAGTAGGTGCTTAAATTTAAATATTTGTGTCATTGAGCTTAAATTTTGGTGTAAATTTTTCTCATTTACCCTAATATGTTTTAGGACCTTTAGTATTATCACTCTTTAATGTGGTGCTTCTGCATACGTTTTTTTGTCATGGCACTTACAGAAATTGATAATGTTGATACTGTACTTGTAGTAGGTGAGGCTTGCTGCCAGAGGTGACTTGTCCTGGGATCCAGCTGCCTGGGTCCTGCCCTCATCTCTAGGGCTCAGGGAGCACTGTCTCTGTACTCCTGTGACTCATTCTTAGCACAACACTGGGAAACCGTGATTTAACTAGCAGGGGCTTTAGTTTAATCCATTAAGTTTATAAGGGAACGCTCTAAAGAACTATATATGTGTATTCTATATACCACCTGTATTTTTATTTATCATTTTACTTTTTTCCCTCTAGTCCTGTTTTAAATAAAACATATATATTAAAAATACACTATTATATTCTAACTGTATTGTTAGAGAATTTGATTACCATAGGTATTCTGAGATTTTATGTATGTTTTGGTAATTACTTTCCAGATCCTAGTATGATGCATGTTTACTTATTTTAAATGAATTTGCAGTGCCAAGAAACAGATTACTAATACTGCAGAAAGAAAAATTATGTTTTATTTTCTCTTTGACTTTTAAATTATCAGTAAACTGAAACTTAAGATTCAAAGCTTTTTCTAAATTAAATAAATATAGTAAACACAGCTAGTGCTTAACATACCTTTATGAAAATATGTGTGGTATATTTAACCATGGTGTTTCAGTAAAAGTACAGCTTCTTGATAAGTTCCCGTGTCTTTTATGTTCCCCAGTGTGGCCAGACTCCATTGATGATAGCTGCTGAACAAGGCAATCTGGAAATAGTGAAAGAATTAATTAAGAATGGAGCTAACTGCAATCTGGAAGATTTGGTATATATTAAAATAATTTACTGATTTGTCTTCATTGTCTTTTCCTTAACTTTGCTGTTTCTTTGTTTTTAAGAAGTAATTCTGAAGTAGTAGATTAAAAATTGTACTTTCAGATATATTTCAGTGTTGCCTAATGGGCTGCATCAGTTTTTTAAAAGAGTAATAATACAGGAGAGAGATTTTTTCCTTTCAGTGAAGGATCTCAGCTTTTTATGTTTCTGTATACAGATGGCACTAGTGGAGTAGAGAGTACGTACACATACAGTTATTTGCCTGCCTAGAATATATCCACGTATGAGTCATGTTGTTAAGTAACGCCCTGTAATGGTAACTTATAATAAATATCTTTACTTATGATAATGGCCAGAAAGATGTGGTCCCTTCTGATATCACTCTCAGGGTATCACCATTCCAAGAGGTTATATTTCTTCTAATTTTCCCTGTTTTTCTTGGAATTGCTTTTGAGGATCACACAGCTACATCTGTTTTGT
This sequence comes from Indri indri, assembly GCA_004363605.1. NCBI lineage: Eukaryota > Metazoa > Chordata > Mammalia > Primates > Indriidae > Indri > Indri indri. The sequence continues at coordinate 56,319 of RJWJ010002076.1, read as the reverse complement.
TTTTTTAATTCAATAATCGTTTGAATTAAATTATGATTATGAATAAAAGTTAGGATACTTACATCCTTTATTTAAAAAATAAAGGAGAGTAGTTCATTTTTTCCCACAGTTTCTAAACTTATCATATGGGATTGCTCTAGTTTCTTAGCCTGTGAATGTGCTCTAATTTGATTACAGCCTCTTTGATTTCAATTTATAGTAATGGTTGCTGGCCACAGGATTAGCTTTGAGGTTTTGATGTTCATCTTTTCTCCATGTTACAAAACACAGTGTATGATTAGAAGTCCAGTGGGAAGACTGGACAGTTGTAAAACCATTTCTACACCATTATTAGTGAAATAAGTAGACAGATAAATTCTTATGAGACTTCAGTATTGTTTTAGAGTAGTTTAGAGTGGATCAAATCATGTCAATTTGGTATGATCATTTGGTATGTAAATTCAAATTTATTTTTCCTCACTTTGGAATGTTATTTTTGGTTTTAAAATGGTAACATTTTTGTGTATGTGTTCAAGGATAATTGGACAGCACTTATATCTGCATCAAAAGAAGGGCACGTACACATCGTGGAAGAGCTACTTAAATATGGGGTTAACTTGGAGCACCGTGATATGGTATGTATGTTTTTTACAATATGTTCTTAATTAAGTGAAATCTTGTTAATAATAGATATGTGTGAAATCTTATATTTTTATGTGTGAGGTGATATCATAATAATGTTTTTAAGATTTGGGGTTGAACATTGAAATGACCCTTCAGAATATTTTAGGACCCAGGTGTTATGATGTACCTTAATATTTTCAGTTTATTTCAGAGTTTAAAATTCTGAAATAGTGTTAAAAACAACTCATTCCCCTTCAGTAAATGAGTGTTTAAAACTTTGAGAAAATTGATACCTTTCGTACTCTGAGGGACATCATATAGTTTAAAAATACTTGTCAGTTTGAAGTTTAAATTTTCAGAACAGTGTTTATGGATTTATTTTACAATGTAATTCTGTTTAGATAATGCTGTCTGTACACATTAGAGGTTTAACAAGATGTGATCCTTAATTATCACTTAGCTCTTATTTGACCTTGGCATCTGGTTAAAGCATAAAGGTGATGAAAGGGATTATTTCTGGCTTACTTTAAAATGTTTAACCTTTTCAAAAGTTAATTTTATCAGTAGAAGAAAGGAAAGAAATTATCTGCCGTGATATAGAAAACATATACTTAGCTGATGATGCTTTTTGAAGTACACATGGTCTGAGTCTTTAAGAAACTGCAGCATTCCACCATCTTGCATTTAATAGTGTATTACAATTTACCTGGTGGTTTTACCTCTATAATCTTATATTTGTTCTCAAAGCTTAGTGAAGTGGGTGGTATCCTTATTTTTACAGGAAGATACAGAGAACCACTGGTATCCTATTTCCAAAAAGAAATTTAAGTACACTGCAATAAAAGTTTAGGGAGAGAAGATAATGATGTCAGTAATCTAGGCAAAGAGTAAAATGTGGTGTTCTTATTTTATTGGTACGTAAGGTAGAAGGGAAATGCAGGAAGCTAGCTAGTTTGCAATATTTTATTAAATGTACCATACCAGTTTATCACATGAATTAATAATACAAGGTACCTATTCTATGCCTGGTCTCCTTAGGTGCTTTATAGCTTCTGTTTTATTTAATTGACTTCTCAGAACAATCCTATGGACTCAGGGTTAATTTTGTTCTTCTCAATGTATAGATGAGGAAATTGAGACTAGAAGAAGTGAATCTTTGTCCAAAGTCACACAGCTATTAAGCAGTCAGGCTGGGTTTTGAACTGAGGTCTGCCTACTGCAATAGCTTTCTCCTCTATCATTCTTCGATATATATTACCAAGGGAGTGAGGAACTTATAAAGTATACGTTATGAATGTGTAAAAACTTGATAGGATTTGTAAAGCAAATGATTTCTTAAACTCTTTTGGCTCTCCCTATTTCTCCTTATTTCACCAAGGTAATGATCACAAACCCTTTACCATTTAAATAGTCTTTATGTTTGGCTTTAAACCACCAAAACTGGAGGAAACTGAGGACTGTGTCTCACTTAGTCCTGGGGAACCTAACTAACCTCCAAGGGTTGGTTTGGTGGTCGTAGCCACCAAGTTGAGGGAAGGCAGAGTCCTTGGGACTTATTTAAGGAGAAGAGAGTGACCACTGAGGTCCTCCGGGGTTCAGGAAGAATTTCAGGTATAATGTCGGGAAATCTAGTAAGGATTCTTCCGGGGAGGACCTTTAATGGGCACCAATCTGAAGAAGGAGTTCATGAACAATAAAGCTATTGCTAGAGTTAATTGGTCTCAAATTTTTCATTTTTGTGAATTTAGGATTAGTTTTCTTGAGATTAAAATTTTATTTCATAGATTCTTGCATAGGGGGACATTGTTTAAGTTAAAGTGAGGGCATGATATTAAAAAAGTTCAGGGCAGATATTGGACAGGTTAAATGTTGGTGTATGTAAGCCTTGACTAAATGCCCAGCTCTATAATTTGACCCAAATAAATTATGTCTGTCTTTCCTTGTCTTCATGACCTTGACACTTTTGAAGAGTATTGGTATTTTTAGGGTGTCCTTCAATGTGGGTTTGTCTGATGTTTGTCATGATTAGATTGAGATTGTGTTTTATTAGGAAGGATGTCACAGAGGTGATGTGCCTTTCTCAGTACACCACATTAGGGGGAACATGGTATCAGTATGTATCACTGGTGATGTTAACCTTGGTCTCTCTTTTTTTTTTTTTTTTTTTTTGAGACAGAGTCTTGCTCTGTTGCCTGGGCTAGAGTGCCGTGGCGTCAGGCTGGCTCACAGCAACCTCAAACTGCTGGGCTCAAGCAATCCTTCTGCCTCAGCCTCCCGAGTAGCTGGAACTACAGGCATGCACCACCACACCCAGCTAATTTTTTTCTATATATTTTTAGTTATCTAGCTAATTTCTTTCTATTTTTAGTAGAGATGGGGTCTCGCTCTTACTCAGACTGGTCTCGAACTCCTGATCTTGAGCGATCCTCCTGCCTCGGCCTCCTAGGGTGCTAGGATTACAGGCGTGAGCCACCACGCCCAGCCAACCTTGGTCTCTCGATCAAGATGCTGTCTGCCAGGTTTCTCCACTGTAAGGGTACTATTTTTCCCTTTGTAATTACTAAATATTTGGGGGAGGATGCTTTGAGATGAAACAAATATCCTTTTTCTAATTAAATTTTCACTCATTTGTTTTATCATCCATCAGTGAATCTTAACCTGCAGCAGTTATTATGTGGTGTTATAATGTTCATTTTCTATTTCCCTCATTTATTCTACATTTATTAATTAGAATTCTTCTATAAGAAAGAATAAATATATTTATTTACAAATAATAATGTTTATTTATATAAAATATACTTATATACTACATAAATATTATATAATATATTTATTATAAATATATATTTCATCATGTAAATACACAGTACACACACACGTATGTGTCAGTCCATCCTAATGGACTGATGAGTATTTGTTTTAGTCTTTGGGTTATAATCCAGTGCTATAATCCATACTAATTTTGTTGCTTACGTCCAGTTTTGGCCACTGGGAGTTCCTTCAGGATGGCTTCTGTGCCCTTTCAAGATTATCTGTTGTTTTTAAAAAAAATTTTTTTTACAATACTTCCTTATTTTCTGGTACCTCAAGATGCTTCAGGCTCATGCTCACTTTATATTTTTTCTGCCCTAGCACTGAAATCCACCAGTTTTCCAAGGAAGTCTGGCTCTTTTTATTGGAAAATGCTTCGAAACCAATGTCTAGGTGTCAGATGTACTTATTGCTAATGGGCTATCACTGCTTCTCGTCCGTCTCAATGTATAGAAGTAGGAAATACATGTATATGTATACTAACTCTGCACACACATGCATCTGTCTCTGTGTCTATCCATCTGTGTGTGTGTGTGTGTGTATATATATATATATATATATTTTTTTTTTTTTTTTTAAATCAGTCCCTATTGATACCTCTATCTTTCCTCTCCATATTCTTCATGTTTTGGTTGATTTTTAGAAACATTTATGTACAGTAAAATTAACTCTGTGATGTACACTTGATAGGTTTTGATGCATGGGCAGTGTCATGTGCCTTCCACAGACCAATCACTTTGGTAGACCCTCAGGCTACTCCTTTACAATCAGCCCTCCAGCCTCTCCCCAGCCCTTGCTGCCACCAGTCTGTTTTCCCTTTCTGCAGTTTGCCTTTTCCAGATTAGGGCAAGCATTTGAAACACCATCAGAAGGATTAAGTGATTTATAGTCTTCAGAACCAAATGTGGATTGGTCCAAATACTGACTTAAAAAAAACCAAATAAAGCATAATTCCTTGGTAAGATTTGATTATATTGGCCTCTTTTATTGAATTGCATTATAGCTAAAGAGAAAGTCAGTCTTGTAGTTTAGTAAATAAAATGTTACCATGCTGTTAATTCTACTCGATGGCCTTGCCCACCTCTAGAATCCTGATCACACATCACTGCCTTAGCATTTCCCTCTTAGCAAGAGGGACTCTAATGATCTGGGATTAACGGATGTGTTTAAATGCAGGAGTAGAGTATGATTATTGGAATTCCTCTCTGGATAAAGTTTAGACTCATACAAGGAAAAGAATATCTAGGGACGTTAAAAGTTTTCTGAAGAAAAGTTTTTAGACAGCCAAAATAAATCTTACAAATTTGGCAGAGTCCAACGTGAATGTTCCCTATTTCAATTTTCATGATATAGTACAAACTGTGGAGTAATCATTCATGGACTTAAGAGATTTGACTTATTTCATGTACTATTGTGTATTTATATGGGGATTTCTGGAATTTAAAACTGCATAGTATTATCTTCATAACATAAACATTGGTTTATAAAGATAGTCACTGAAAGAACGTCATCAGTGGCATTTTATGCTTAAAGAAGATCCAAAATTTTATCTCCCTTCCCCCCTTTCTTTTTCCTTCAGGGAGGATGGACCGCTCTCATGTGGGCGTGTTATAAAGGCCGTACTGAAGTCGTAGACTTGCTTCTTTCTCATGGTGCCAATCCAAGTGTTACTGGTCTGGTAAGTATTAATAAGAAATTCGTTTGTAATATAAATAGTAAGTGTTGTTAGGGAATATTTAAGGCTGATTATACTTCAAAGCGGATACAAGTTTTCTGAATCATATTAAGCAATAATAATGTAGAATGTGTTTTTAAAATATAACGAGGATTTTTTTCTTAAGGTAAGTTAATTTCTCAATTTTTGTCCAAAAAGGCAGCTCTTAGAGTTTAAATACTAACTATATAACATTTCAAAAAAAGATTTTGAAATCCTTAGTCATCTTCCTATTTTTTTTGTAATTATGCATCCTTAAACTGAACTTCTTTAAAGAAAAGAGACATTTACCAAATAACCATACCATTTTTCTATATATTCTGTTATATATACAAACAATCCTCTTATTTTACTTTCTTCTAATTAGTGTTGCCTCCTGGCTAGATAATCACATTTTAATGTGTTGAATTTATAAATATGTTCATAATGTGTTTATTTAACATTGAGTGCATCTTAGTTACCGTTTATGTATTATGAGTGTTTTTAAAGTGGAGAATAGTTTATAACTTGATTTTTAAAAAAAAATATTACTTTGTGTTACTTCCTTTGATATTGACTTTACTTAGCAAATGTGTTTTGAATGTCCACCTAAAAAATTTTGTTTCTTTCCCTGCCTCACTCCCTTCTTTCCTTCTCACCTGTCTGCCTACCTCCCTGCCTACCTGCCTGTCTATCCCAGCAGTATAGTGTTTACCCAATCATTTGGGCAGCAGGGAGAGGCCATGCAGATATAGTGCATCTCTTACTGCAAAACGGCGCTAAAGTCAACTGCTCTGACAAGGTAGGTCAGCACAGCCTTCCCAGGTTCCAGTCCATGTTATGTCCACTCAGTGTGTCAAGTTATAAGCGTTTTATGTTTTTGTATATTAATATATTTTATGTAGATATGTATCTGATAGATCCCTTATGTGTATTATGTACTGAGTGTCCTTCTGATGTTTTTTATGTCACATTCATCATTGTCAAGAAAACAAACAGGGCTAATGGAATCCCTGTCTTCATTGTTTGAAGTTTTGTATTGGAACTCTTGTTCCTACCTTAAGTCCAATCTGCTTTCTCCGTATTGTTGTGAGAATGATCTTTCTAAAATCAAGTTTGGTTATTTCTCTCTTGTGCTTAAAATCCTAATGAACACTAAAGAACGTCTCTGGTATGATGGATGAAGATAGGCCTTGCCTTCTTTCTCTCCTTTCTCCTGCTCCCCGTACCCCACAGCTCCTTGCACGCCAGCCCACCACGTGACTCGTAGCACCCTAGTGCACGTGCCCTTCCACAGCGCGCCATGCCTCTCTTCCTCGTCTGCCTTAGTTGCTTTTCATCTGTCAGCCTCAGTGCATTTGCCTTCACCTCTGGAAAGCTCCCTAGAATGTTGTTCTGTTCTTTTTTTTTAAATCTTTAACACGTACCTCAAATATTCAATAAGTACTTACCTAGTTATCTTATTCTTCCTTGTTTTTGGAGAGCTTTGATGGCTTTCACTGTTTCAGGATAAAGCCCAGGCTTCTCAGTTTGGCTTCAGCCAACCTTCCCAGGCTCACTTCTTGCCGTTCCTTTTCATGCATGCTGTGCTTTTAGATACAGCAACTTGTCTAACTTTTGGTGAACTTAGTTGCTTTATTTATTCTGTTCCCTCTGCTAGAAATGTTATCTTCTCTGTCTAATGAGCTCTGATTTATTTTTCAAGGCTCATTTGTGGTGTTGTCTTCCTTGTTAAGTCTCCTTAACCCAGGTGCCCCTTCCTGTGTACTGTCAGTTCTGTCTGTGCATACTTGCATTTGTGTATGTAACCTGTTGCCTTGTAATGATTGATTTCTGCAGATTTCTTACCTCTAGAGTGTAAGTTTCATAAAGATAAGGAATGTCCTTTTTTTTCTTTTTGTACCTCTATTATTTCCGTTAGCTGTCTTAGAACTTAACACATCGTCGGGGTAATCATATTCATTTCAGATTAATAACAATGTAGCTAAATACAGAAAAATAGCTATTATTTAAAGATTTGTTTTTTGTAATTGGAATAAATTCCGTGCATAAATTTCTTTAAGTGAAACAGTATCGCTTAACCTTATGGGGGTGTTGGAAATCATCCTTATCTTGATCTGGATGGTGGTTATACAAGTGTATATGAAAGTAAAAAATCTTCAAAGTAGTACACTGAAAAGTAGTGTATTTTTTGTATTTTATGCATTTTATGCCTTATTTAAAAATACTGCATAAAATAATAGCTTAATAAGGAGTATAAGGGAGCTGTTGCAAATATTTATAATATGGGATTTAGGAATGTTGCATTTTGCACTGTTTGCTAATTCAAGTTGACTGAGGTTTGAGGTCTGTCCAAAATGGCTGCAAGTTCTGTCGATGTTTCTGATTTGACAATTTAATATCATGGAGAAACCTTTATTTTCTCCTACTGGCCTATAGAAAAATATTTATATGTAGCTTGGCATTAAAGCTCTCCAGAATCAGGTATTATGCTACATAACCTGTCATTCTTTAGTGTTTTGGGAAAATGTTTAGCACCTACTATGTGCAGTGCCCTATACCTTTACTTAGCATAGGAGATACGAAAACAAAGAAGAAGTGATATCTGTTCAGAGAAGCAGGGACGTAAGTGGGGCATATAAAATGCAAAGGCTAAGGGTCAAGTGACTTAGGAGTTTGAGGATGGGAGAATTCACCAATGGCTGAGCAGTCAGTAAAGATTGGATAGAACTGAGACTTAATCTAGACCTTGAAGAAAGGGTAGAGCTTGTATTAGTGAAGAGGAGGAAAGGAGATGAACTGGGCACAGGGGGAAGTGAGAGCAAAAGCACCAGGGTGTCCTTTGTGTGGTGTGTTGAGCTGGCCTTGAGTGTATTGGTGTGGGTGGAGCTGGGCCGAGTGGTGAGGAGGGAGCTGAGAGGAGGAAGCCAGGGCACAGGTGGAGCCACCTTCAGGTGGGCCTTGGACACCCCAGTGAAGAGGTTGGTCCTCTGCCCTGTAGACACAGAAAAGCACTGGGGGATCTAAGTAGTAGATTGGCACAAAGTAGTGTTTTAGAAAAATTAATGTTCGGTAGCACACTGTGGGATGGATTGAAGACTGAGAGAATATTTTTATTGTTGACAGAAATAGGGAGGTATCTGTGCAAACTAATTTTTAGAGAAGGGAAATGAAGTTAGTTCGGATGTGTTGACTTTGAAGTGGTGGGGCACCTGTAGCTAGGTGTCTTGCGAGACAGTGGACATGGAGGCTTGGGCTGCTGGTGATGAGGGGCTTACACAGGTGATTCTGAAATTTGTGAGTGTGGATTGGTAACTGAGATCAGTAGCATTGCATTGCCATGAGCAAAGGGCTGATTATTCTGAGTGTCTGCAGAGGTAGGAGAATTTGGCTGGCTCAGCATCAAAGGTGAGGAATGAATTGAAAGTTCAAGTTGGAAGGGACAGTCAGTTTAGTTCAGAATACTGCAGGGCTTTCAGGAAGAAAAGAAAGAACCGGGTAAAAGATCTTTAGATCTGGGGTGTAGGTGACTATCAGTGACCTCAGGGATAGTGTGCTTTTAATGTTTATAGCAGAAACTAGTTTTCAAGGAGGTTTTGGTAAGGAATTATAAATTATTTTGAAAAGTCTGAAAGAAAGAACGACTAGTATCTTAAGAGGGTAGCTTGTTGGAAAAGTTTGTTAGGGTAGGAGAGAGCTAAATCGAAAGGACCTAAATCAGAGACCTAACGGGAAGAGGGAGTAAGAAGAAAAGACTGAGGATGTGGGAGGAGATCGAGTGAGGTTCCAGGTGAAATGGGAAGGTAGGATCCTGAATACACATGAAGAGATTAGGGTTAGGAGGGACAGAGGCCAGGATTTGGGAAAAAGAGACGAGAGCCTTATTGAGGTCGTTCTGAGTGCTGACTCCAGAGCTGTTTTGAAGTAGACAGGAAGCAAGGTGAGGGATGGTCTTGCTGCATGTCAGAAATTCTTTTTCATGATAAAAGTGAGATTGTCTGTGGAACATAGGGGCGAGGACCAGCTGACTAAGTGATGGGGTGGGAGAAAGAATAGAAATTATGGCATGTAATCTTGTATTGTTCAGTTTTACAAGAAGGGCAAAAATCAAATGTAATAGGTGTTCAAAGGATGAGAGCTTAATTATAATTAGTATATTTAAAAAAGGCTTTATAAAGGGTCAGTGTCTATGTATGTTATTTTTGAGGATGTCTAAGATCTTGATTTGTAAAGTTAGGGAAGGCATTTTAGGCAGAGAAAATGTTCTCCACAAAGGAGGAGGCTAGAAAAGGGAATTTAATTCTGGGAGAAGACTGCAGGTGCAGGAGGGAAGTTGGGAATTTATTCCTGTACTCCTTGTTCTGTCTCTCTAAGCCTCCTTTGAGACAGTGGCCGTAACAGCTGTTTCCCTTTCATTATTACTTTCCTCCTTTTTGTTAGGCACCTGCTCCCATGTGCTGTATTGGCATCCTTGTGATTCTGGCTGTCACGAGGTCCCATCCATCAAGGAAGAGTGCCCAGGGCTACAACCTTCAGCAGCGTGGTTGCTGGGGTGTCCGACATAATTTATAGCGTGGCACTGCTCAGTATAGTAGCCACTAGCCACATATGGCTACTTAGACTTAAATTAATTAAAATGAAATAAGATAAAAATTCATTTCCTCAGTCACACTAGCCATATATCAAGTGCTTAATAGTCATATTTGACTAGTAACTACTGTATCAGGCAGCACAGAATTATAGAGCATTTCTATCAACACAGAAAGTTCTATTGGACAGGGCTGCCATAGAGAGTAGATGTTCATTAAATGTTAATTTCTACCTGTGGGCTCTCAGGTACCTAAAGGTCACTGTGGGTGTTGATATGTCTGTTGATTGCCAGACACCCAAAGGTACAGCATTGCCTTTATGGGTGATTTATATTTTCTGATGCCTTTTGAATCATGTTTCAGAGAAAGGTGCTTTTGAGTGCAGTTTCTAGGCTGAAGTTGTCACGTACAGAGGCTGATTTTGGCTGGGGGTGGTGGTGAAGAGCACAGACTCTGAAGCCAGACTTGTTCTACCACTTGATAGCTTTGTGACTTTAGTCTGTTGATTAACATCTCAGGATCTCAGTTTCCTCATCTGTGAAAATGTGGTATTATGAATTGTACTTATTCTTGTGGTAAGGATTATGTGTGTTAACCCATGTAAAGTAGAACTAATTTAGTTTGGCACTTGGTTGTTACTATTTTCACCTACAATCAGTCTGTTGGACATTAAATTCTATTTCATAAGATATGTGAATTGCAATTTGGGGCTGTATAACTTTGATGGAAAAATTATCACTCATAAAAGTTAAAAAGACACTTCATGCAGTGGTTAATCATCTGTTCAGGAGAAATAAATTGGGAGAAATAGGATTTATCTAGGATTAAAGTTATGATTAGTGTATGCAGTTATCTAAGAATACTCAAGAGTATGATTTTTATTAAAATTCATGTTGAGAGCTAGATTCTTTTAGTACAACTCTGATAATTTTAAATTTATTGTTTGTTTTAATAGTATGGAACCACCCCTTTGGTTTGGGCAGCAAGAAAGGGTCATTTGGAATGTGTGAAACATTTATTGGCCATGGGAGCTGATGTTGATCAAGAAGGAGCTGTAAGTATCTTATATTTTAACTCCTGGTGATATAAATATGTTTTTGATTTTTTAAGAGAAAGACTGTTTTTCCTTAGTGTTAATATACGTCTGGGAAAATTTCCCTCTAATTCTTGAATGATAGTGACTTAGGAAAACATGCATTTTCTTTCTTTTATCCTAAGTGTGTTACATTATGAGTATTATATACTATAAATATATGCTTTTAAGGATCTATTGCTAATGCATGTAAATTTTGTGAGGCTGAAAGTATCGTTAATGGAAAAAGACCCAAACTCTGTAAAATAATTCATAGAGGCTTATTCGGAGCCAAATACGTGTGACCATGGCCAGGAGAGCCACGCCCAAGAAGCCTTGAGCAAGTAGTCTTGCTGTGATTGGGTTTTATACATTTCAGGGAGACAGAAATGACATGTAAAGTCATAAATCAATACATGGAAGCCGTACATTGGATTGGCCCAAAAAGGTAGGACATCTTGAAACAGGGGATTACAGGTTATAGGTGAGTTTAAAGATTCTTTGATTTGTAATTGGTTAACGAAGCGAAGCTTTGTCTAAAGGCTTAGAATGTTTTAAGTTAAGGAAGTCTATTAATCAGAGACAGACCATCAGACATATACCCAGACTCAAATGATTTGTTAAGTAAATTGATGACTTGCAGGTATGGTTTAAACTTTGTCTTGTATAGCTTTAGGCCTGTTAATGAGTGACAAAGGATATCTACAAGAGGGGAGGTAGGCATGACGAGGCATGTCTGACCTCCCTTCTCATGACCAGCAACTCAGCTTAAGGGTATTTCTCAGGTCCCCTTACCAAGGGGAAGTCCATTCGGTCAGCTGGGGGGCTTAAGATTTTATTTTAGTTCACAGTATAAATAATAACTTTTAGCAATATTAGTATGATATTATGATATATATACAGTCATGTGTCACTTAACGATGCAAATACATTCTGAGAAATGTGGTGTGAGGTGATTCTACCCTTACGAAAAAGTCGTAGAGTGTACTTACTCAAACCTAGATGGTATAGCACACCTAGGTTATATGGCATAGCCTATTGCTCTTAGGCTACAAACCTGGACAGCAAGTTACTGTACTAGACACTGTAGGCAATTGTAATACAGTGGTACGTATTTGTACATCTAAACATAGCTAAACATAGAAAAGGTACAGGAAAAATATGGTATTATAATCTTATGAGACCACCATTGTATATGCAGTCCGTCATTGGCCAAAATGTGTTGCGCGTGACTATATATTGTTTTTTGTCTGTGGTTCCTAGCTCATTGCTCCTTTGTAATTTCCTAAGTGACTGGAGCAATGAGAGTGTCTTTTGTTAAGATGTTTTGCCTTTTGTGCTTGGTTTTTGAAACAGTTCCTAGAGTAAGAAAGGTGAAAGACAGTCTTTTGTTACTGAAAACAAGCCCCTTTCAGCCACACCTGAGTTCATGTTAATGAGGTGATTTTTAGAAAGTCCCTAGATAACCACAGATTGGGGGGCTGGTTGCCAGGGGAACAAACAGTGTGCTCAGAGGGTGGGACTCACTACCCTACCCTCCCACCTCTGGGGAGAGGAGAGGGGCTGAAGGTTGAGTTGGTTGCCAGCAGCCAACGATTTAGTCAATCATGCCTTCATAGTGAAGCCGCCATAAAAACCCAAAAGGACTGAGTTCAGGGTGCTTCCAGGAAGGTGAACAAGAACACATCCACGTGCCAGGAGCGTGGCATACCCCAAATCCATGGGGACAAAAGCTTCTGTTTTCGGGACCCTTCCAGACCTCATTCTGTGTATCCCTTCATGTCGGCGCTCATTCGTACCCTTTAAAATATCCTTTATAATAAACTGGTATATGTTAAGTAAGCCTGAGTTCTGTAAGCCACTCTAGCAAATTAATAGAACCCAAGGAGAGGGTTGTGGCAACCCCAATTTATAGCCAGTCGGTCAGAAGCACAGGTAAAACAACCTGAAGATTTCAGTTGGCATTGAAGTAGGGGCTGTCTTGAGGACTTGGCTCTCAACCTGTGGGATCTGTCACTCTCTCCAGGTAGGCAGTGTCAGCATTGAATTGGAGGATACCTAGTTAGTGTCTGCTGCAGGACCGATTGCTTGCTTGGCGGGTGGGGAAAACTTCCACACGTTTGGTTACCAGAAGTATTTTGTGTTGTGAGAGTATAGAAGAAAAGTGAGTTTGATTTCTTCTATACTTAGTATAAATTGTTTTAAAAAATGTTCAAATCAAATAGTTTTTAATATTAGTTGTGGAAAAAAGTAATGCTCCACTGAAATACTTTTTCTTTAAAAAATTTAATGTTGTAATTTTTTGGGTATTTTCAGCTGTGCCGTATTTTCTCTCTTCAATAAACAGATTTTAAAAAGTCAGAAATCAGCCGTCAAAACCTAGAAAGCTTAAAAATTGGTTAAAGACATCTTACTGACTAGCAATTATGAATTCCTTACTGAGCACCTGCTGTGTACCCCCCTGTGCCAAGTGTGTCGGGGAAACTGGAGAAGCCTAACAAATTGCTTTTCCCTTGAGCTTATAGGAATACAGTTAAAGGAAACAACATTTATGCACAGGAAACAGTTAAAGTAATACAGACAACTATTTGTAGAATTATTATATTATGTGAGATGATGAATTGTAAAGAATTCTGAGAGGAGATACTACCAAGTCTCTGACTATATGAAACAAAAGTAAACTCTTTATATCATACTTTTTGGCATAATATCAACCAGTTCCTCCTGTTTTCCATGTTGGCAGAGAAGCTACTAATTGCTGACCTTGAAGGCATGTGTACTGTTTTCGTGCCACGTGGAGACAGCATGATCCGTAGGCAGCAGTGAACGTCATACCTTTCACTTTCGTCCTTTCTGGACAGTTGGTCAAGTCGATAACTGGCTTGTCTCTATGGTGACTGACTGCTAAAGGTTTTGAAAAGCTGTGTTGTTTTAATATGGAGAGAATGACAGCTTAGTTTTGGGGACTGATCTAATAATTGAAATGTCATATGACATTTTAAAGTAAAACAGCATCTCAAGAGGCAATTTTTTTTTTTGAGACAGAGTCTTGCTTTGTCGCCTGGGCTAGAGTGGAGTGGTGTCATCATAGCTCACTGCAACCTCAAGCTCCTAGGCTCAAGCGATCCAGCTGAGTAGCTGGGACTACAGGCGTGTCTCCACGCCTGGCTATTTTTTTTCTGTTTTTAATCGAGACAGTCTTGCTCTTGCTCAGGTTTGTCTTCCACTCCTGACCTCAAGCGATCCTCCCACCTCGGCCTCCCACAGTGCTAGGATTACAGGTGTGAGCCACTGTGCCTGGCCTGAAGAAGCAATTTTAACATGTCTAGTAGTGAGCCAGATTCTTCCGTTAGGTGATTTATTGCTATAAAATAGATACGCAATTTTTAAAAGAATGACTTAAGACAGTTTTTGAAGTGTGGTTTCTAGATCACTGTAAAAGACAGAGTATATATTATACTTTTCTTGAAATATCCTATAGCTATTAATTTATTGTTTAACTTCAGTTTTTTGTATGAGTTTTACTATAAAGAATTCTTAGTCTGAAGTCTAATTTACCTTACTCTGGATTATTTAATTTAGAATGTGTTTAGTTTAGTCACCATGTCAACTATTTTATACCTGATTATGTTAGTGAGAGGGTTTATTCATTGTAAATGAGTTCAGTTTCAGATTATCATTTAAAAATGAAAATAATAGTTCTAATGGCTCAAGAGATTTAATGTATCTTCAGAAACAAAATATGTCTCCTGGGCATTTTTGGTACATGTCTGGTTGTTTGTATTGGCATTTTATTATCAGAAATGAATGTAATAATAGTGATCTATTTGAAAACACCTGTTTTATGATTATGGAATACATTGTGTGTTTTCTAGACTATACTAATTTCTTGGGCTTGCTTTTTTCTTTTTTAGAATTCAATGACTGCACTTATTGTGGCAGTAAAAGGAGGCTACACACAGTCAGTAAAAGAAATTTTAAAGAGGAATCCAAATGTCAATTTAACAGATAAGGATGGAAATACAGCTTTGATGATTGCATCAAAGGAGGGACATACGGAGATTGTACAGGATCTGCTGGATGCTGGAACATATGTGAACATACCTGACAGGGTAGGTTCCCTGTTTCATACTGCCTTCTAGTGGTGGAGTGGATGGAGGGTTACTTTAATTGCCTCTTCCACCTTTCAGGATTCTTCATGCATGAGATAAACTTGTTTTAAGATAAGTTTCATTTCTACCTTTAAAACTAGTAAGTTAAAAATTATTCAGTCTTTTTGAAGAATGTCCTTTTTTATGCTCGTCAAAAATTTTGTTATCGAAAATGTCACATACACATCTCTAACTGTCCTTGACGTACATCACGGAGGGTGGTGTTCGTGGCTCGGGTTAGTCGTTGTTCCAGGGCTTTAAGTACCACTGTTTACCCTTAAGATTGTCACAATTCTTTCTGTTGCCCTAACTTCTTCTCTGAGCTTCACACTTACATATCCAACTCTACCTGAACTCCCCACTTGAATGTCTACTTGGCTTCTTAAACTTAAGGCAAATAGATGACCTGTTTTTTTTCACCTCAAACCTGCTTTTCGTTTAGTCGTCTCCAACTCAGCAAGTGGGACGACCATCCATTCTGTTGTTAAAACCCCAAGTCATGTGCATTAGCCTTGATTTCTCTCTTTCCTCACCTACCCCATCCAGTTCTCTAGCACATTCTGTTGACTCCAAAACATTTCCTTTGTCTGTCGCTTCTCTTCATCTCCAATATCACGTCCCCTGCGCAAGCCACCATCTCCCATTGTAGCAATAGCATCGCATCTGGGTTCTCTTATTGCCTCTGCTTTATTCTCCACCCTGTTCTCAGAGTGGTCTTTAAAACAATAAATCTTTCATGTACCCCTTTGTTTAAAGCCATCCAAGACTTCCTCCTGCATTTAGGATAAACGTTACCTCTTTAGTTTATAGATACTACATAGCTTTGTCTTTGCCTCCCTCTTGTCTTCATTTTACACCACTCTTCCCTGTTTCAATAGGTTGCAGACATGTTAGCGCCGTTCCCCTTTTGAACACACTGATCTCGTTCCTGCCCTGGGGACTTTGCAGCAGCTGTGCTCTCAGCTGGGTGCTGACCTTCAAATGCTGGCTCCCTGTCATCCCCCTCAGCATAAATGTTACCTCCTCTGAAAGGTCTTCTTCTCCTACCCAGTCCAAAGTAGCTACTGGGCCACTTTCTATCACATTACCTTATTTTAACTTTTTTTGCATAGCATTTGTCTAATTTTTTGTTTATTGTATATCGTCTTTCACCATCAGAATGTAAATTCTCCCAGAGCTGGGACCTTGTCTATCTTGTTTCCCCTGCCTAGCATGGTGCACGGCACATTGTAAGTAGCGAAATATTGGTCACCTTTTATTAATTTCCTAGTCTGCACCCATGTTAATGCTAACCTTCTCAACTAAGAGTTGTCTGCCTTGGGTTTATTTCTGCTATTAATGTGGCAGTTAAGACACTACACTGTGGTGCTAAACTTAACAACCCTTGAGGACCTGCCTATCGATTTATAGCACATGGGGGTCCTCTAAGGATTGAATTGAACTGCAGCTCCTGAGCTCACCCAATCCAAAAGCCTACAACTGATTTGTAATTTAGCAGTAAATAGAGTATTTATGCCATTTGCCAAAATAACCGTTTCCAGTATTTGAAGTAACGGGAAGCGATAATTAAAAATGATTGTTGCTTGATGAATATGATTTCAGGCCAAAGAGATGTCCTCATGAACATCTCTTTCGTGTTCATGAGAGAGGTCGTGAACTTTGTCAAAGTCTTGTCTGGGGAATGAATCAGCCTTACGCACTCCTGGACTGTAACCGCCAAACTGACTAGATATTCACGGATGTTGGTCTGGAAACAAACCTTTCCCTGAATTAACTATGGCTGTCAAGCCACTGATAGCTTTAGCTTTACAGCTCCCTCTTTAGAATCCGTGGCCTTTTTCACACAGCATTGTTCAAAGGGATTTTTATGTAATTTCCAGATGTTCTTCTAGGTCATTGCCAGCCACAGTGTCATTTTATTTAATTTACATTTGTAATGGAAGGTTATCTTCAAAGAGAATAGATCCTTGTTCTGAATAGTTTGTCTTTCTAAACTTTTAAAAATGGAATATCAGAGTCCTCATTTTGAGGGTTGTTAATATCAGCTATTAATATTAGTTAATTAGAATTTTTCTCTTAGTTGGAGATAGATTCTTTTTCCAAGAAATTTTTTGAAAAAACCTATTATATTAATCAATGATTAGCCTTAACTTCAAAACAGTGCTTATGTGTTCTCCTCCTCAAGTCACCTTGTTTTTTGGCTTTTTAGAGTGGGGATACTGTGTTGATTGGAGCTGTCAGAGGTGGCCATGTTGAAATTGTTCGAGCACTTCTCCAAAAATATGCTGATATAGACATTCGAGGACAGGTATGTGTGATGACAGTGCAGCTGTTATCTTTGAGTATGATTGGTTGTATATGTCCACTAATGATAATGTTATTCTTCCCACTTTCCTATGGAGATAAACTTTTAAATCCTAATACATTTAATGGGTCTGTATTTTTATTAAGTTTCACTGTCGTTATTGTAAAATCTCTGTATTTATGTCAAGTTAAATTTAGATAGAAGTAAACCAAAAAGAAGCTCATGTTTTTAGAATGTACCTCCCTTACTAACATACAAATGTATTCAATCCTGAAATAGGTAGTTAGTGATACTGAGACAGTTGAGTGTATGGCACTTACTTATTTTCTTTGGTTTTTCCCTTTGTTTTGTCTTCTTTATCCACATGCTATTCTTTCATTCTTGTTTTAGTTTCTTTTCCTTTTTCCCCATTCTGCTTGCTTTTGCTGGGACCACTTGGTAGTGCCTGTGGACTTTGCTTAAGATAGTCCTAGTTCACAGAGCTACAACGGTTATTAATTTTAGATAAAAGCCCTCCCCACAGTTGTGAATTTATCTAATACTTTAAGAGCTTTAGATTAAAAAAAATATTCTTGATAACTCATTTTGTTGTTGGACATTCTACATTTCTGCCCACTTTATCCTTGTATTTAGCCAAAAAAATCTCTTGTATCCAAATCCATTTTTGAATCAAACTAATAAATATTATGCCAGATGTTGTCAGGGAATTAACATGGGATGCTTGCCTTTAAAGAATATGTATTTTAATTTGGAAACTTTTAGTTTATGTTTATTTTTATGCCTTTTTTAAACAAAGAGGGAAGCCACAAGATGGTGTATGATTGATTGCCTAGTGAAAGGTTCAAGTATGAGTCTTGAGGCGGGGAAGGACAGTGTTAAGAAAGGAGACTTGAAAGAAGGTAGAACTTGAGCTGAGTTTGAAGATGGCCTGGATTTAGATCAGTAGAGAAAAGGCAGGCTGAGTGTTTCAGGCAAGGGAAGTCGTACTAGGATGAGAACATTTGAGAACATTATAAAGTGAAAGACTGTATTCCATAGCTAGTGAGTAAATCAGTTTGGCAGTGGGGTGGGAAATTGAAAATGGAAAGGAAGGTAGGACCAGAGACGTTTGAGGGCCACCCTAAGAAAGTTGGCCAGATAGTGTGGTGGGGAACTCCATTAGGGAAATTTTGGTATAGGAAACTTAATGTGGCAACAGCAGAAAGTCATTCGTTATCTTTTGGGTTAAAATCATGTTTTCACTAAAAGATGGTTTCTAGATTGCCTATTTAGACTTTTACCTAACTACTTTGTATCTGTCAATCCTGTTTTCCTGTGTTTCAATCAGTTTTTTTGTTCTTTAGCTATATTTTCAAGGCCTGTGTGGATTAATTTCTGGTTTTTGAGCAAGATAGGATTTTTAAGAATCTGATTAAGAAAGTTAGGGGTACAGAGTGAGTGGAGATTAAGAAAGCTAAAAATGATAAAAACAATAACGCCTTATGTTTGTGAAGTACATTCTCATGCATTATCTTTTGAAACATTGGGCAAGTATACTTATACCATATTACAGATGAAAATCCAAGAGTCAGGATATTTAAGCGACTTGTCTAAGTTTACAGAGTTCAGGCATTGATGACTTTTTACTCAGTACATGCTCCTAAAATCTGTTTGCATTACAAAAGTGTAGTTTATTTTATTAACTATATGGGATTGCTGCTTTTTAAGTCAAGCAATGTTAAATTTTCTTAGGCTTCTTTCAGAAAGAATTCTCAAAAATAAATCCAAGATACCATAAGGACTGATATTATTTCCCATCTTGCTGCCTGTTTGAATGCTTTCTGACAGAAAATATGTTTTACCAATAGTGGTTGTAAATATTGTATCTTATATGAAGTGATTGCTGATTTTTTTTTTAATTATATAGGACAATAAAACTGCTTTGTATTGGGCTGTTGAGAAAGGAAATGCAACAATGGTGAGAGATATCTTACAGTGCAATCCTGATACTGAAATATGCACAAAGGTATAAATGGCATTTTTATTCTGTTAGCAATACCTAATGATGAATATTAGTCCTGTTCATTTTATTTCAATCACCATTGATTGGTGTTAGAGTTATATTGATTTTATTGGTAATATTGTATGTTAAATTGAGGAGTAACTTTGTATGCTTTCCGGATTTGTGTATTCATAGCAAAAAACAGTGTGTAATTTGTTCACTTTAATTAAATACTTTTCAGAAAGTACAATATAAGCTATTCATAAATTGTGGGCAGATCATTTCCTCCAAATTCTTTTATGTTTCTGTTATTGGGAATCCAGAGCACATTTCCATTTAAAAGACACTTACAACTGGTGGTTGAGTCCCCAAACCAGCTACTGTAGCCTATTTTACTCAAATCGTATGAAAAATAAAAAATTATGTAAGACTTTGGTGATTGTATTTATTAGCCTTATGTATAATAGTTTTCCATGGGGAAAATATTATTGGAATTGTGGATTGAAATGGAAGGAATTCTCAATGAATAAAGCAAAATTATGGAGGTACTTGTAAGGCAATCCTGGTGGATCGTTAAATAATATTTCATCTGCTGGAGATCTGGACCAGCATATTTCTAAATCTGTGATAGTACCTCCAGTACCCTAGGGCAGAAGATTTTCTGGGATACCTTCTGGTTTGCAGGTGGCTGCTTGATCTTCATTTTTCTTTTTTTTTTTTGGACCCGTGTCAGCCCCTGTGACTACCTGTGGCTTGTAACCAGTTTTTTTTGTCTTTCCTAAGTCAGGGCTGAATTGTGGTCTCTTCTTATTTCCCTTGGTTTGGTTTTGAAAGCAATCACAAACTCTTGAGGTTTCTGAAGGCATCCTGCTCATATTAGATGTTTTCCAATGTTATACACAGATCTTTAGGTTTGCAGAGAACTGAAGCGATGGAATTTCTGAAAAGCTCAAGATACTGGCCTGCCTGGATGTGGACAGGCTGGACTGTGGGTTGGTTGGTGGAGAGATGGTGAGAATGAGAAGTAGCCTCTGGAGGGCCTGCCCCAGAGGTCAGCAAGGGAGCCTGGGGGTTGAGGAGCAGCCACTGCTGCCAAGTGCAGGGATTGATGCCGGGTGTGGTTTATAAGCAGATGGACACATCCCACACTGGCTAAGGGATATAAAGTTATTTTGATACAAACAGGTGGTTGTGCAAGGAAAGGCACCGTTTTTGTTAGCTTTTAAATTGTGTGTTCCTGAGAATATTTTAAATAATAGACTGTTAGCAGAGTCAGATATTTCTTGTAAAGTGCATTTGTATGACAAACATTTAGGTGTAAAGCTGTTGATATGTTAAACTTTCTTGTCTGTGCCCGCAGGATGGTGAAACACCACTTATCAAGGCTACCAAGATGAGAAATATTGAAGTAGTGGAGCTGCTGCTAGATAAAGGAGCCAAAGTGTCTGCTGTAGATAAGGTAAAGCATCTGTGCCAAAAAAAAAATCTATGCAGAGAACACTTTTTTTTGTTTTCTGTTTGTTTGTTTTTAGAGACAGGGTCTCACTCTATTCCCCCGAGTGGAGTACAGTGGCATCTTCGTAACTCACTGCAACCTCAAACTCCTGGACTCAAGTGACCCTCCTGCCTCAGCCTCTGAAGCAGCTGAGACTTACAGGCACTCACCACCACACCCAGCTACTTTTTCTATTTTTTATAGAGATGGTGTCTCGCCCTTGCTCAGGCTGATCGTGAACTCCTGGCCTCAAGCGATCTTTCCAAAGTGCTAGGATTACAGGCATGAGCCACCGCACCCAACCTACAGAACACTTTTTTGGAAAGCTGTTGGTAGACTGACCTCTGTGTCTAGTGGACATATGGGGATCTGATTTTATTTGGCGTGGGGAGAGATTACTTGCTGGGGATGTCTGTGTGGGATTCTGATACTATAATAGCGTGCTGAGGAATGGACTGGCTCAGTGTGCTATTAACAAAGCTGCTCCAGGTTTTCCTTCCATTGCTCACACCAGTTACTGGAAGCTGCCTTAGACTACCACATGAATAGACCTTTGTTAGGGTTGAGCTTGTTGCACATAAACAGAAGGAAAGAATCCAGTAGGGCTGGAGAAGGTAGACTCTCAAAGCAGACTGGCATTAATGTTCACTGACAGGAGATAAAGTGTTCTGCCATGTGTCCTTGTTATAAATTCCTTTTAGAGAAATTTTCATATTTTCTCTAATATAACTCCAAATTGCTTAATACTTCCGATAGAATTGATCTCTGGTTTTAGTTTCCATTTTAAATAGGCTTATTTCTTTTTCTACTTCAAATTGATTTTCCTCCAGAAAAGTGATTTATTTATGAAGAAATATTATAAAGTATATGATTTGGGCTTTACTAATTCATAATAGATTTAAGTTTATCTTTCTATTATTTATGAGACTGTTAAACAAAAACCACAGAATCAATGTGTTGGCTTTTTATTTTACCAGGTTTTACAACATTATTTAAAAAACAAAACCAAAACCAAAATAATCCCTCCACCCATCATATTAATATAATTTCATATAAAAAAAGGAAATTTTAATATTAAAAATTAGGAAGGACAAAAATCAAAGAAGAGTTTTTGGAATTGAGTATGTATAAAGCTTTAAAGAAAACTTCCCATAATGCCTGTTTTCCTCATTCTACTATCAACTCATATCTGATATTGGTCTCCTGGTTTGCAATATGGAACCACTGGACTGTAACTTTTAAGGTTCTGTACAGCCTCATTAGTTATATAATTTGCTATTTATAAATGATTATTTCATACTTATTAATAAGTTTCCTGAAGGACTCTGTCTTGGAATCCTTTTGTGTGTTGCTGTGCCCAGAGTCAGCACATGATGCTTGCTGACAAATACTCACGATAGTTGGAACAGTTGTTCATTCATTTAACACATTTTTACTGCAGACGGATAAGGTGCTGTCCTGTCAGAATTCGTGATACAAACATGTATAAGTCTTGCGCCTGCCTCTTCGTAGAGAATTTCATAAAAACAGATTTAAGAGTAAAGATTAATGTTATTTTTACGTGGCCCATCACTGCTCTCTGTTTATCTTCAGTGTATGTATCATCAGGGTGTCTGAATGTCTTCCCTGCTTTTTCAGAAATTTGTGTTTGCCAGGAATACTGCTGATAATATTTTGCCTTCTCACAGGTTTGGGGATGAGAATCGGAGTAGAGGTGGGGAAATACGGTGATGAAATCAGGTTTAGCTATGTTCAGTTTGAGGGCTGATGAGACATTCAGGAGGCTGCAGGCGGTAGGTATCGGGAAGCGTAGGCCTGGAATCTGGACACAAAATCAAGGCTGGTGATGGAGATTTGGCAGTTATTTACTAGGGATGAGAGTTGCTGGGAGTGACCAAGATCATCAAAGCTGAGGTCAGAATTAACTTCTTATGGCATGTGTCATATTGTAGTTTGTTGTACAGTCGTGCGTGTTTATTTAGTCTTTTTGTATTACAGCATAAGCTACTTAAGGGCAGGAACTGTTTGCCTTCTATCTTTGCGTCCTCCAGAGTGTCCAGCACAGTGCCTTACATACATAAGCTCAGTGAACACATAGTTATTGTGCCACATTGAGGAAATGGGAAGAGAATCTAGAAGAAAAGTCAAGATAAAGTCATGCCATGGAAGCCACAGAAAGAATAGCACAGTTCATTTGCATGTAGTGCTGTAGAGAGATCAGGGTGGGTGAGAACTGAGGATATAATTTGTTAAGTTTTGAGTCATTGGTTGTCTTCAGTAGAGGTGTTTGTGAGGTAATATTATAAATGGGAGAGCACTTTGCCCACTGAAGAGGGCTTTTTTGGTTTTTACATACTAGTTTTTATTAGTGTTGGATGTGACCACTAACGTGATTGGAGAGTCTAATGAGGGAAGAAGGTGGGCAGATGTTAAGGAAAAGCGAAAGGTGAGGAGAATGGAAGAAGTTGTAGCAGTCAGAGGAGGACAGATGTTACATAAAAGACTCAAAGGTGGGGAATGTAAAGCAACGAAGTTTGAGGGCTCCCCATAGCGGGAAATAGGTCGATGAAGGTCACAGGAGCTGTCTGCATGCCTCATGTTAGATGGGATTTCAAGCATGGATCCCCAGGCTTTCTAGACAAATGAAGAAAGCTCTGAAATAGAATATAAATTAGTTGAGGAAGGTGACTGACATCTCTGGACAATGAATATTTGGGTGACGGGTAGATACTAATGAAGTGGGTCCATGGCCTGGGAGGAGCTGCAAGGAGGAAGGAAGCCTGTTGCTTCTCCTCTTTCATTTACTTGCAGGAAGGGGAGAAGAATGACCTTCTTTCTGGAGGGACTTGGGAGGAGTGATATCTGCAAAAAGCTGGGGAAGGAACTAGAGAAAGAAATTGTGGGGAAGGTAGAAATAAAAATTGGTACTATGTATGTGCTCTAAATGAAAAATATGAAAAGGTCAGATTTTCTATGATTTTAAAGAACATGAAAATTGTTATTCTATATATACTATATATAAAAATGTGAAAGTTCAATTTTCATCCTGTTGTTTTACAGAAAGGAGACACTCCTTTGCATATTGCTATTCGTGGAAGGAGTCGGAAACTGGCAGAACTTCTTTTAAGAAATCCCAAAGATGGGCGGTTACTTTATAGGCCCAACAAAGCAGGCGAGACTCCTTACAATATTGACTGTGGCCATCAGAAAAGTATTTTAACTCAAATATTTGGAGCCAGTAAGTATTGGGTTTTACTCCTAATCAAGCTTTTAAATAAAGAATGTTCTATTTAAAAATGTGAAAAATAAGAGGCCAATAGCACTTTTGTATTGTCACTCAACTGGAGAATACCAAAGTTGAGAAAGTCATTTTAATGTGGGAAAGTTATCCTCCCTGTCTGAAGTTCTCCTGAATTGTATTGTAGCATTCTAGATTAAGTGCATTCAGAGTCATCAACCAGCTTTTAAGACCTCTAAAAATCTGGCCAACTTTTCTGAAAGTCTTTTCCCCCATTGTCCCCCAAGTTTACTTTGTGCTTTTATCACAGCATTCTCTGTTTCCACGTGTGGCCCGGGCATTTCCAGTTCTCTGCCTTTGTGTTTTGCCCCCTCAGTCATCCCCTCTGCATCCCAGGAATGTTCTTTTCTTGTTACAGTGATCGCTCTCCTTCAAGGCTCATTTTATGTCACCTGTTCCCTTCTCAATGACTTTAACTGATCTGCCTAACCACATAACATTTTCGCCTCATTAGCATACTTAAGCACTTGTGTTTATTTTTCTTTTTTTATACTTACTACCTATGGCCTTTTATTCTATTTCTTTTAGGATTTTCCACGTTCCGGATCCCAAGCTCTTCACTGTTTCTTAGCTTTGTGTCCTCTGTAACATCTAGCATAATGCCATGGATATGGCACTAAAATAATTAATAATTTTTTTTAAGAGACGGGGTCTTGCCCTGTCACCCAGGCTGGAGTGCAGTGGCATGGTCATAGCTCACTGCGACCTCGAACTCCTGGGCTCAAGTGGTCCTCCCACCTCAGTCCCCCGAGTAACTGGGATTACAGACATGAGCCACCGTGCTTGGCTTAAAATGGTTTTTGATTGAAAAGAATGCACATGAGAATGTAATCATTCATATGTACTGTTTTGAAATATGAAACGATTTTTTACTAGATTTCAAAAATTATGCTAGTCCTGGCAACCAACAGGAGTTAGTAGAATCCCATTACCTTCCAGTTTAGCTTCTTATATCTTATTTATAAATATGATTCTCTTTCATTGAGTTTTTCTATTTTAAAATATTTTTTCTGATTATAATAGGAATGCACTCTCATTACATTTCAAGAATGAAAACATGAATATAACAGAAAGTGCCAGTTCCCCATTGTTCCCTGTCTCTCAACTTGTAGAGATCATTGTTTGAATGACCCTCCGGGCTTTTCTTTACATTTATAGAAATGTTTTATAGTATGTATGTAGTTTTAAAAAAGTGAGTCATTACTATGATATAAAAGTTTTTAATACTGAACTGTATCATTTTAATTATTATATAACCTTTCATTGTAGATTCTGATAGTGCATTCAGTTCTCTATTGATGAATATTTAGTTTATTTTGCTGTTAACAACTAGTGCTGTAGTGACCAGCTTTGTACATGTATTTATTGACTCTTATTTTTAGGATTATTTTCTTAGGGTAAATTCCTAGAGGTAGAATTGCCAAGTCAGTGGATGCCCACAGTTTTGACAGACTTTCCAATACAGTTGTAAAAATTCGTTCTCCTGCTGGCAGTATAAGACAGCACAGTTCTCCACAACCTTGCTAACACTGAGTATTTCCAGCCTCTTAATCTTTGCTAGTCAGTTCAATAAGAAAAAAAAAATCCTTTTAATTTGTGTTTTAAAATTATTAGTGAGATTGAGATCTTTTGATATATTCATAGGCTATTTGTATTGTTGCCATTTCCCTTTTTGCATCCTTTGCCCACTTTTTAGTTTTTAATATTTTTAAAAAATTGATGTTAAGTGTCTTTATATGTTATGAATGTTAATCCTGGGACCATCCTATATGTTGCATTCCCTTCCACCCAGCTTACTCTCGGTTTATGGTTGTGGTGTTTTTATTCTCTCTCTAAAAGTTATACATTTTTCTAGTTTATTCTTTGGTCTTTTACTATAGTTTTGGCCTTGATATTATATTAGGAAAGAAAAGCTTTTCCAACAAAGATTTTTAAAAGTTTCTCTTATATTTTTGTCTAGTATTTTTATGGTTTTATTTTTTATATTTAATTTTTAACATTTCAGAAACTTAATTTTAATAGAGGTTATCAAGTGCATAAAGTGCTTTTAGCCATGTGGCCCAGGGTGGCTTCAAAATCCTGGGCTCAAGTGAACCTCCCGCCTCAGCCTCCTGAGTAGCTGGCACTACAGGCACGTGCCACCAAACCCATCTATGTAGCATTTTAATTTAATTTATTTTTTAACAAATAAATGGTTAAACTCTTCTAAACCCACTTACTAATTCATCCTTTCTTTCCTCCCTTATTTGAAATGCCACTTATGCTAATATCCTGTACGAGTTCTATGATGTTCTAATTATTGTAGTTTTAATATTTTTATTCTTCTCCAATGACAACTACCTTTTGGTAGTCTTTATAATTTTTTTCTTAGCTATTCTTACATGTTCTTCTTGCTTTTCAGTTTAAAAAAAAATTCTCGCGAGCTTTAATAAGAATTGCCCTAAAGTGCTAGATTAATTTGGCAGAATTGCTGAACCTTTTTGCTTGGAGCTATAGTAGACAGAAAGGCTCAGTGTATCTATTATGTTCTTTAGTAACGTTGGTAACTCTCTTTACATGGGTGTTACTCATGTTAAATTCTTAAGTACTAGTTTGTGTTTTAATTATCATATTTCGTTGATTCTAGAATACACATTATTCTATAATACATTTTAACATCTGTGAAACTGAAATGTGTCCTGTAAGTAATGGTTAAGAAAGAATTATGTCACAATTTAGCAGATTTTTTTTTCTTTCTTACTCATACGTAAAAATGATACCTCTTATAACTAATAGGTAACTTAAGTTCTATGAAATACAATATTAATTATAGGTCTAAACATTTAAAATAAGTTTTTTTTCTTTTTAATTAAATAACAAATGAGAATGGATATTCCTTTTTAATAGTAATGCCACTGTTTAACGTAAGGATATTTTGTGTTTGTAATTACAGGACACTTGTCTCCTACCGAAACAGACGGTGACATGCTTGGTTATGATTTATACAGCAGCGCCCTGGCAGATATTCTCAGTGAGCCTACCATGCAGCCTCCCATTTGTGTGGGGTTATATGCACAGTGGGGAAGCGGGAAATCTTTCTTACTCAAGAAACTGGAAGGTAAAGGGCCTGCTTAGGCAAAGTCTGGATATATAACAGGGTTTTTTCTCTGGGACTTTTTCTGAAGTAAAGGAAAAGGCAGAGCTTTCTGTACGAGTGTGTGTGTTATATGGTTTACTGACATGAGCCTCTTAGGGTTTTACTCCCCTCTGGTTGATCCTCCACATGGTCATTTGAGTTCTCTTTCTAAAACAAAGCCAGTTCTGTGAGAACACATGAAACCCTTGGCGACAGGTTTTCCAGGCCCTTCGCAAACTTGTCCATTTGCACAGCCCCACCTGCCAGCACCACCTCTGGCATGCACACCATGTGTGCTGCGGTCACAGAGGACTATTTACTCTTGCAAGAATACACCCGACACTTTCCAGAGTTGCTCCCTCTGCTAGGAGCTGCTTAGACAGCTTACCCCCTACTTCCTACCCAACACACACCCCTTTTTACTTGGTAAAATCTTACTCATTTTTCAAGGACAGTTTTCAGTATTGCCTGTAAAAATTTCCCGAAGTTTTGTACGAAGAGTGACTTGATGAGTTGGGCTCATTTGGACTCAACACACACCTTTAAGAACAGTATTCTCGAATGTGATTGGAGGGAGAAGAGGGGAGGAGGAACAAAGAGGAATGGTGGAGATATGTACTTTGAAGACACAGAGTTTTATTTTCATTTTTGCATATCGAACAATACGTTGTTGTCTAATACAAACCACAAAAATCTAAATACCAACAAAATCTTGACAAATGGGAGAATATGGAAAGAGATTTTATGCATCCTCAATGTGAAACAGTAGAATGGTAGCTGTGCCCCTGGGGAACGAGATGTTTATGTTAATATTTGGCAAGAGAATGTTGGTTAAAATGGTAAGTAGCAATGTTCTCTCTAGGGACCTAATAAGTGCCCAATAAATGTTTCTGTTAAAAATGTGAACATTGCAAATTGAGTTAAAAGTTGTATTTCTTAAAGTAGGAATAAGGTTTTTCATGTTTCTCTTTCAGATGAAATGAAGACTTTCGCAGGACAACAGATTGAACCTCTTTTTCAGTTTTCATGGCTCATAGTATTTCTTACCCTGCTGTTTTGTGGAGGGCTTGGTTTGTTGTTTGCTTTCGCAGTCGACCCAAATCTTGGAATAGCAGTGTCATTGAGCTTCTTGGCTCTCTTATATGTATTCTTTAGTAAGTCTTTGCTTTTTGGCTTTTTTAAAAAATGGAAAAAATGTCAAGACTCATTGTTCTACTAAAACATTATTTATATCTGTCTCTTAAAACTTATATGTGATTTTTATAAGTGGGTGAGAAAATTGATCTTTTTGCTATTTTATAAATTGGCCTAGAGGAACATTGTCACGACTGGGCTAGAGTAGAATATAAATGAGTATACTACTAGTATACTCATACTACTAATATTGAGGCAGAACTCTAATTTTTTTAACTTACCTTTTTATATGTTAATTAATGATTTATATTTAAACCATATCTAAGAAGGCGGCTCCACAGCCATCACTGGTATGCTCTTGAGCATTTTGACCATGACTATAATTTTTATTTTATCTGAAAGCAAAGTAAAAAAAATATATAATCCCTGTTCTTGGTGGTTATCTTCAGTTGCAAGAAAGGAAATAGATTTACTATTAGAGGAAGTGGTAATTTCACCGGTTGCAAATACTGATAAACCCAGTCATTTGCATTTGGATCTGAACTACAGATATGTTTCTGTTTAAGGCATTATATTTCTCATTATGTTTCTTAGGTCATATTTGAGTCAGCTTACTTTCCATTTTTCACATACCTTCTGTATCTTAGGGGAGGTTAATTGAATTCTTTGAGAAGTAGTCAGGAAATAATATGGGGACCACAAAAAGTTATATCTGCTTAGTTGTCATTACTTGATATTTTACTGTATGGAGAAAAGAAGCTGCTTAGCTAATGACTGTTTAGGATAATTTTTTACAACCGTGCATTTCAGTTGTCATTTACTTTGGTGGACGACGGGAAGGAGAGAGTTGGAATTGGGCCTGGGTCCTCAGCACGAGATTGGCAAGACATATTGGCTATCTGGAACTCCTCCTTAAACTGATGTTTGTGAATCCACCTGAATTGCCAGAGCAAACTACTAAAGCTTTACCTGTGAGGTGAGTTGGTCCCTTTGGCAGAAGTAACCTTTAATAAGATTCAGCAAAAAAATTTTTTCACTTTAAAAGTTTGTAATTATGCATCATTTCTCAATGTATGTTGCAAAACACATTGGTACCTTGAACTTTTTTATGAAAAAAATGAAAATAAAAACGTGCTGGTCAAATACATTGGGAAATACTTTATATCTTCCTCTTGTATATTAAAGGATCAGAGATACTTTTCCATAAAGAAACCTGTTTAACTTTTATTTGCCCAATTTTATTTGAACCTAAATCCTTTTTTCCCCTTATGTCACCTGTTACCATCATTTGGAACACACTTTGAAAAGAGGACTGGATCAAGGATGGGGTCCTGCCACCAGCCAATGTCCTTCGGGAGCTCCAGGTTGGAGGCCTGGCCCCTCCTTATCTGGGCTTAGAGCCTCAGGAAACTCAGCTTGCTTCTCTAAGCTGCTCTTTCCTCACCTCTGGAAATGTATTTATGTATCTAAAATTATTCATATTCAATAGGAAATTTATGAGAAAGCAGAAAAGATGATAAACCCTTAAGTCAAGGGGTAAAGGAAAGGTAGAGGGCTCCAGAGGAAAGTGAAATGAAAAAAAATTAAAAGCAGAATAAATTTGATAGAAGGGTAGCAAAAAAATTAAAAATGCATTAAAAGATGAAGAATTTTAAAATTAAAATAAAATGTGTAATTTAAGATGAAAATAAATAGGCCAAACCAGATAAAATATCAGAACTGAATATGAGAGAAAAATAAAGGGCAAACCTTATAAGTAATTAGCATATAGAATTAATTATTAAGAAAAGGATTTAAAAATGAAAACGTAAATGGAAAACATATAGAGTAGAATAAAATAATTGGGTGAAATATTTTTACAGAAAATAAGAAAAATTCTCAAAATTAATGAGATAATATGTTTTTAAAAGTTAGAACAACTAAAATAGCGTCAATCAAGACCACACAATATAGTACAATGTAATACTAGATTGTATTTTGAAAGCAATGCTTATCTTTTGGGTTGAGATGAGAGTTTAATTTAGAGATGAAAGGGAAAAAAGGAACTCATGCAGAAATAATAATGATTCAGAGACTCAAAATCCAAAAATGTAGTTATTTTGACGAACAACTGTGAAAAGAATATCTTACAGCTATTTCTAAATCTCTGATAGATGTTGAAGCTGTAAAAATAAGACATTCTAAAACTTGAGTTTTTAAATGGCATTACTGGGCTTACAATTCTTTAATGACTATAATTAGTATTTTCTCAAGGTTGTAATCTCTGTTAGAAAACTTTGTTAAACTCTTTGTGGCCACTTCCCGACACCGGCACCACCTTTTAATCACTGTATTGTGAAATCTGTTGGTGTCTGATATTCCTAGTCTACGCTCTGTCATACCTTTTTTCCCTTCCGTCCTTGTTAGAATTACTTCATGTAACTCTGCTGCATTTAACTTTTTTTATTACTGTTTTTTCCTCAGAAAAGTATGTAAGATGTTATAAGTAGAAGCTACCTAATTACAAGTTCTTTTTCCTCCTTGGAACTTTAAAAACATTTTGAAAGAGACATAAAGAAAATATAGGGTAAATGATACAGATATATTAAAGTTATTTGTTACTTGCTACCTGAGTAATGTTTTATTTGTTCTTTTCCACAAGGTTTTTGTTTACAGATTACAATAGGCTGTCCAGTGTAGGTGGAGAGACTTCACTGGCTGAAATGATTGCGACCCTCTCTGATGCGTGTGAAAGAGAGTTTGGCTTTTTGGCAACCAGACTTTTTCGAGTATTCAAGACTGAAGATACTCAGGGTAGGAGTTCCTTCCTTTTTCTTCTTTGGGTGTCATGTTTAAGGGTTGAGGGTGGGATGAATGTTTAGTTTATTTTCATGAAAACACAACTTGAACATCAGACTCATCAGATGCCATGCCTGTAGTGACTAGGATTTTCTAGATATTTGATATGTTAACAGTTAAAACCGTTGTTGTATTATAGGTAAAAAGAAATGGAAAAAAACGTGTTGCCTCCCATCTTTTGTCATCTTCCTTTTTATCATTGGCTGCGTTATTGCTGGAATTACTCTTCTGACTATATTCAGAGTTGACCCAAAACATCTGACAGTGAATGCTGTCCTCATATCAATCGCATCTATAGTGGGGTTGGCATTTGTGTTGAACTGTCGTACGTGGTGGCAAGTGCTGGACTCTCTCCTGAATTCTCAAAGAAAACGCCTCCATAATGCTGCCTCCAGACTACACAAATTGAAAAGTGAAGGATTCATGAAAGTAAGCACTCACTGGTTATTAGAAAAAATTGTAATGTGAATATGCCACCACTACCATGCCCGTTTGGGTTTTAGGGCATATGCTTTCTAAATGTTAAAAGTGTTGCATTTATTTTCGTTTAGTTAATATGTTAATTAATTCATTCAAGACTATTACTTAAAAGAGATATCCCATATGCCTTCTGCCCCCATCCATGCACAGCCTCCCCCATTGTCAGCATCACCCACCAGAGCTGTACCTCTGTTACAGTTGATAAACCTACACATTATAATCACCCAAAGCTCATAGTACCTTAGGGTTCAGTCTTAGTGCTGTACATTCTGCGGGTTTGGACAAATGCCCTAAAAATCCTCTGTGCTCTGCCTATGCATCTCCCCTCCCCCAACCCCTGTCAACCACTGATTTTTTTATTATCTCTGTAATTTTGCCTTTTCCAGAATGTCATATGGTTGGAATCATACAGTACATACCCTTTTCAGATTGGCTTCTTTCACATAATAATAAGCATTTGAGTTCCTTCTATGTGTTTTCATGGCTTGATAGCTCATTTCCTTTTAGCAGTGGACAATGTTCCATCGTCTAGATACACTGCAGTTCTTTTATCCATTCACTTAATGAAGGGCATCTCTGTTGCTCTGAAGTTTTGGCAGTTATGAATAAAGCTGCTGTAAACTTATGTGTGCATGTTTTTGTGTGGTCTTAAGTTTTTAACTCCTTTGGGTAAATAACAAGGAGTGCAATTGCTGGATTATATGTTAAGAGTATGTTTAGTTTTGCTAGAAACCAAAAAACTGTCTTCCAAAGTGGCTGTCTCATTTTGCGTTCCCACCAGCAATGAATGTGGGTTCCTGTTGCTCCACATCCTTGCTGGCATTTGGTGTTACTGGTGTTCTGATTAGGGCCATTGTAATGGGTGTGCACTGGTATCTTATTGTTTGAATTTGCTTTTCCCTGATGATACATGTTGTGGAACATCTTTTCAGGGACAATGAAGAGATGGCTTCTTTGCCATCTGTATATCTTCTTTGGTGAATTGTCTATTGAGATCTTTGGCCCATTTTTTAATCAGGTTTTCTTATTGTTGAGTTTTAAAAGTTCTTTGTATATTTTAGCTAACAGTCCTTTATCAGATGTGCCTTTTCCAAATATTTCTCCTGTTCTTTGAGTCACCTTTTCAGTCTCTTGATAGTGTCTTTGCAGAGCAAAAACGTTTAATGAAATATGGCTTATCAATTCTTTCTCTCATGGATTGTACCTTTAGTGTTGTATCTAAAAAGTTAACACCAAACCCAAAGTCATCTAGATGTTCTCCTCTGTTATCTTCTAGGTGTTTTATACTTTTGAATTTTACATTTAGGTCTGTGATCCATTTTGAGCTAATTTTTGTGAAGTGTTTAAGGTCTGTGTCTAGAATTTTTTTTTTTTTGCATGTAGATGTCCAGTTGTTCCAGCACCATTTGTCAAAAAGACTATATTTTTTCCATTGTATTGCCTTTGATCCTTCGTCAAAGATCCTTTCACTGTATTTGTGTGGGTCTATTTCTGGGTTCTCTGTTCTGTTACATTGATCTATTTGTCTTTTTTTTTGCCAATACCACACTCTCTTGATTACTTTAGCTTTATTGTAAGTCTTCAGGTTGAGTAGTATCAGTCCTCCAACTTTGTTCTTCTTCAATATTGTATTTTCAATTTGGGTCTTTTGCCCATCAAATAAACTTTTGAATCAGTTTGTTGATAAATTGCTGGGATTTTGGTTGAGATTGCATTGAATCTATAGATCAAGTTGAGAAGAGTTGGCATCTTGATCATATTGAGTCTTCTTATCCATAAACAATGGAATATCTCCCCATTTATTTAGTTCCTCTTCGAATTTTTTCAAAAGAGTTTTATAGTTTTTTTATATAGATTTGGTACATATTTTGTTAGATTTATACCTAAGTGTTTCATTTTTGGTGTGCTAATGTAAATACTATTACGTTTTTAATTTCAAATTCTACTGGTTCATTGCCGGTGTATAGGAAAGTGACTTGCATGTTAAGCTTGTATCCTGTAGTCTTACTATAATTGCTTATTAGTTCCAGGAGTTTTTTGTTGTTGTTGATTCTTTTGGATTTTCTTTTTTTTTTTTCGACACAGAGTCTCACTCTGTTGCCCCAAGTAGAGTGCTGTGGTGTCAGCCCAGCAACCTCCAACTCCTGGGCTCAGCCTCCCTAGTAGCTGGGACTACAGGCATGCACCTCGACACCCGGCTAATTTTTCAGTTTTTTCATTAGTAGAGATGGGGTCTCTCGCTCTTGTTCATGCTGGTCTTGAACTCCTGAGCTCAAGCGATCCTCCTGCCTTGGCCTCCCAGAGTGCTAGGATTACAGGTATGAGCCACCGTGCCCAGCCTCTTTTGGATTTTCTACATAGACAATCATGTCATCTGTGAATTAATTTTCTTTCTTTCTTTCTTTTATTTCCTTTTCTTATTGCATTAGGTAGAACTTCCAGTACTATGTTGAAAAGGAGTGGTGAGAAAAGGTGCATTCTTGCCTTGTTCCTGATCTTAGTGGGAATGCGTCTGGTTTCTCACCATTAAGTGTGATGTTAGCTGTAGATATTCTTTATCAAGTTGAGGAAGTTCCTGTTTGTTCCTGGTTTACTGAGAGTTTCTATCATGAATGGGTGTTGAATTTTGTCAAATGCTTTTTCTGCATCTATTGATATGATCATGTGATTTTCCTTCATTAGTCCGTTGATACGATGGATTACATTAATTGATTTTTGAATGTTGAACCAGCCCTGCATACTTGCTATAAATCCTACTTGGTTGTGGTGTATAATTCTTTTTATACATTGTTGAGTTTGATTTGCTAATATTTTGTTGAGGATTTTTACATCTATGTTCGTGAGATATTTATTTATCTGTAGTTTTCTTTTCTTGTAATATCTTTGTCTGATTTTGATATTAGGATGATGCTGGCCTCATAGAATGAATTAGGTAGTATTCCCTTTGCGTCTATCTTCTGAAAGAGATTATAGAGAATTGGTGTAATTTCTTCCTTAAATGTTTGGTAGAATTCACCATTGAACCCTTTTGGGCCTGGTGGTTTCTCTTTTGAAAGGGTATTAATATTAATTCAATTTAATAGATAAAAGTGATTCCTTTAATAGATAGAGGTCCATTCAGATTGTCTGTTTTTTCTTGTGTGCTTTTTGGCAGATTATGTCTTTCAAGGGATTGGTCCATTTTATCTAAGTTATCAAATTTATAGGCATAGAGTTGTTCATAACATTACTTTATTGTCCTCTTTATGTCCATGAGATCTGTAGTAACGTCCTGTATTTTATTTGTGATATTCTTAACTTATGTTCTTTCACTTTTTATCTTAGTCTGGCTAGAGGCTTGTTGAGTGTATTTATCTTTTGGAAGAACTAGTCTTTGGTTTCATTGGTTTTTGATTTCTGCTCTAATTTTTATTATTTCTTTTCTTCTGTTTACTTTGGATTTAATTTGCTCTTCTTTTTCTAGTTTCCTAAGGTAGAAGCTTAGATTTAGATTCTTGGTTTTATATCTTCTTTTCTCTCTCTTTTTTTTTTGAGACGAAGTCTTGCTCTGTCACCCAGTCTAGAGTGCGGTGGTGTCAGCCTAGCTCACAGCAACCTCACACCCCTGGGCTCAGCAATTCTCCCGCCTCAGCCTCCTGAGTAGCTGGGATTACAGGCATGGGCCACCATGCCTGGCTAATTTTTCTATTTTTAGTAGAGGAGGGATCTTGCTCTTGCTCAGGCTAGTCTCGAACTCCTGACCTCAAGCGATCCTCCTGCCTCCACCTCCCAGAGTGCTAGGATTACAGGTGTGAGCCACTGCGTCTAGCCTATCTTCATTTCTAATACATGCATTTAGTGTTATACATTTTCCTTTAAGCACTTCTTTTGCTACATGCCATAAATTTTAATGTTATGTTTTCATTTTTATTTGGTTCAAAACATATTAAAATTTCTCCTGAGTTTTCTTCTTTGACGTATGTGTTATTTAGAAGTGTGTTGTTTAATCTCTACATACTCTGAGATTTTCCAGTTATCTTTCTGATTTTGATTTCTAGTTTAATTCCACTGAGATAAGACATTGTATGATTTCTATTCTTTTAAATTTGTCACAGTGTATTTTGTGGCCAAGAATGTCATCTGTCTTGGTGAATGCTTTATGTGAGTTTGAGAAGAATGTGTATTCTGCCGTTGTTGGATAAGTACCTGTAGCTATGAATTATATCCAGTTGATTGATGGTATTGTTGCATTCAATACATCCTTACGGATTTTCTGCCAGCTGGATCTGTCCACCTCTGAGTGGTGTTGAAGTCTCCAACTGTGATAGTGAATTGATCTATTTCTCTTTGCAGTTCTATCAGCTTTTGCCTTATGTGTGTTGATTCTCTGTTCTTAGGTGTATAAATGTTAAGGATTATTATGTCTTCTTGAAGATTTTACTCCTTTATCATTATGTAATGCCGCTTTTTAATTCCAGTAACTTTCCTTGCTTTGAAGTCTCTGGTCAGAAATTAATACAGCTATTCCCACTCTCTTTTGATTGGCATTAGCATGGTATATCTTTCTCTATTCATTTACTTTTAATCTATATGTGTCTTTATTTAAGGTGGATTTCTTGTAGGTAATATATGCTTGGGTCTTGTTTCTTGATCAGCTCTGGCAATCTCTTTTAATTGTTATCTTTGCAACATTGACATTTAAAGTGATTATTAGTATACATTAGATTAGTAAATACCACATTTGTTACTGTTTTCTATTTGTTGCTCTTGTTCTTTGCTCTTATTTTTGTCTTCCACTGTTTTATTTTCTGACATTTGTGGTTTCAGTTGAGCATTTTATTTGATTCCATTTTCTCACTCTTCCTAGCATATCAGGTACACTTCTTTTTTTTTTTTTTTTTAACTTTTTTTTAGCGATTGCCCTAGAGTTTGCCATATATATCTACAACTAATCCAAGCCCACTTTCAAATAATACTATACCACTTCATGGGTAGTATATTAAAACAAAATAATCCTAATTCCTCCCTCCCATTCCTTGTATCATTGCTGTCATTAATTTCACTTACATGTATAAGTGTAGGTAACAGGATATGTACATGATATATACATAATCGGGAGTGGCCACTTGCAAGATACTTACATGCATGTGGAACCAGAAAACAGAAGTCCTTGCATTTATTTTTAATTTTATTCTACATTTATCTGTGAAAATACATATTTAGAGTGAGAAAAATTATAACAATAGCATATTTTTATGAAATAGACTGGTATAAATTAGTCAAAGGAGTTAGCAGATCATTCCACATGTGACAATTGCTACCTAATAATGTAATAAGTTCTTCTAGAGTCAAGTGAAGTGAGCAGATCTGTTTTTAAAAACAGCGGATTAGGGCTAGGTGCGGTGGCTCACGCCTATAATCCTAGCACTCTGGGAGGCTGAGGCGGGCAGATTGTTTGAGCTCAGGAGTTTGAAACCAGCCTGAGCAAGAGCGAGACCCCGACTCTACTAAAAATAGAAATAAATTAATTGGACAACTAAAAATATATAGAAAAAATTAGCCAGGCATGGTGGCGCATGCCTGTAGTCCCACCTACTTGGGAGACTGAGGCAGAAGGATCGCTTGAGCCCAGGAGTTTGAGGTTGTTGTGAGCTAGGCTGATGCCACGGCACTCTAGCCTGGGCAAAAGAGTGAGACTCTGTTTGAAAAAAAAAAAAAACAAAAAAACCCCCAGCGGATTGAACCACCAAAATGTATAAAATAGGACCATACTTTTCAGACTAGAAGGAACTTTATAGAATTCTGTAGTCCATTCCTTTGATCAAGGTCAGATACCATGGGGAGCCATTGTGTGGTCTTCCATCGTTTGGACTTGCATTCAAATCTGAGGCTTTTGACATTCAGAATATGTGGTTTTGGCAAGTAAGTCACTCGACCCAGTTTGTACTTTTTAAAATGGATGCGATATGACAATGGATATAACAGTGTCTACCTTATAGTGTCATTCTGAGGGTGAAGTGCAATAATTTATGTGTAGTTACTTTGTAAATTCTGATGTGCTCACTACAGTTTCAAGTAGAACTACAACTGGTAGCAAGGGCTGAATTTCTTTTGTTCCTGAGAACATGTGGTATTTGTTTTTCCACTCCTGAGATACTTCACTTAAGATAATGGTCTTCAGTTCCATAGAAGTTGCTGCAAAAGACATAATTTCATTCCTTTTTACGGCTGAGTAGCACTCCATGCTGTGTGTGTGTGTGTGTGTGTGTGTGTGTGTGTGTGTGTGTGTGTGTGTGTGTTTTCTTTCTCCACTCATCTGTTGATGGGCGCTTAGGGTTGATTCCATATCTTTGCAATTGTGAATTGTGCTATGATAAGAAATATGTTTAACCTACTCCTATCTTAAGTGTTTTCTGTACTTTGTGCAGGTTCTTAAGTGGGAAGTGGAACTGATGGCCAGAATGGCAAAAACCATTGACAGCTTCACTCAGAATCAGACCAGGCTGGTGGTTATCATTGATGGATTAGATGCCTGTGAGCAGGACAAAGTCCTTCAGATGCTGGACACTGTACGTTTGAACCGTCTCGAAACTTGTCATTGTTATGCTGTGGCAGCTGAGAGGATGTGTGACTTCATGAAATATCTCAAATGGAATGGAAACTGTGGTTTTATCTGATTAGTACTTGTTTCTCTTGTTATTTTTCTTTTGTTAAAAACAGCCATTCTTTACACAGAAACTTAGCAAAAATAAATGTTTCATCACAAAGAGATTTAAATAATTTTAGCTTAATGGCAGTGTCAGAAAAAAATGAATAGAGCATCTCTCAAGTCCATAGCATGGCTCCAGCTTTTCTTTGCAGATAGTTATGATTAGAATCTGAGGTAGTTTAGGGAACCCACAGAATTTGTAGAGTTTTTTGTTAAAGTAGGGCATGTCAGCTGCTCTCTGTAAGGTTATGTTATTGGCAACAGGGGCTTAACTGTGGACAGAGACCAGTGAGCCCAGTACCTTCTGTGTGTTTCCCATGTGTGTTGACCTTACCTCTTATGCAGACTGTAATCATCTCAGAGCAGGACAGTAGTAACTGTTTTCTTTTCAGGTTTAATCACTGTCAGATGGTGGCAAGCCCAGATTGAGCTGTCAATAAAATTTGCTTTCATGCAGTATAAATTCTGATGAAAAAGAAATACTATTTTAAAAAAACATAGTCACCAAAAGACAGCACATATTTTGAAGAGTTGTCTTATTGTTTTGGGTAATTTAAAATTTATGTTACAAGTATACATTTCTTCTACCGCAGGTCCGAGTTCTATTTTCAAAAGGCCCATTCATTGCCATTTTTGCAAGTGATCCACATATTATCATAAAGGCAATTAACCAGAACCTCAATAGTGTGCTTCGTGATTCAAATATAAATGGACATGACTATATGCGCAATATAGTTCATTTGCCTGTTTTCCTTAATAGTCGTGGACTAAGCAATGCAAGAAAATTTCTTGTGACTTCAACAACAAATGGGGACATTCCATGCTCGGATACTGCAGGTAAAGATCAAGCTCCTAAAGTACTTTGAGTTTGAAATAGTTTTTTAGTTTTTTATGGTGACTCTCTTTTTACCTTGAAAAATATTGTTGATAGTTTACGTCTCTTTAATATAATATACAACAGAATTTTACAGTAAACAATGCTGTTGATAAATTCTTTAAGGGATACAGGAAGATGCTGACAGAAGAGTTTCACAAAACAGCCTTGGGGAGATGACAAAACTTGGTAGTAAGACAGCCCTCAATAGACGGGTAAGATGCCATTCGTTTTGAGCTATATGTTATTGCTATTTATTTGAATGCAAATAAAATTAAGGTGATGCCACTTAAATAATCTTTTGTAAATATTGCATTAAGCTCTTCAAAAAAGTGTTATCACTGAATTTCCTTTCAGCTTAAGGTGTTTCAGGGACTGTCTGCCCCTCTAGCCCTAATGACTGTACATCACATAGGGGTCCCAGTCCTCTCTCAGCCTATTCTCAGCCTAAGTGCTGCTCCAGACCCCAGGCCAATTGAATGGAAATCTCTTGAGAGTGAGATTTTTAAAGCTTGCCAGATGCTTTCATCCAGGGTTGGGAACCACTGTGTTCATTCCTGGTCAGGTTGAGATTATTACCGTTGCTGCCACAGGTGTAGGGGAGAAAGGTTTGTAGTGTGAGAAAGCTCCTGGCTTTGTCTTCCTAGTGGCCTTCCTCCTTCCCTAATGTTTGTGGGATGTGTACTCTTTTGTCTATAGCCACATAGAGATTTTTGTACCCTTCCCAGCTACCTTGGGTTTCTCCTCCAGCACTGTCCCTGTCCTCTCCCATCTTGTCTGTATGGCCATGTTCTTGTATGTGTCTATATACAAATGACAGGAAGACCTGAAGGAGAGTTGTAGTAATAGTTCCACTTAGGGTCAGCAAAGTTGGGCTGCCATTAGCATTTTTTCTGATTGGCTACCATTAAATTTGGACATTTTACTCTAAAAAAAAGTCTTCATGAACATTTTGATTTTATGCTTCTGCCCTTTACAGGTGTGGATGCAAAGGTATTGTGATGAATGACAATTAATAGCACTAAATTCAGAGAAGTGATTTATTTATCATTTTGAACTTCTCTCCTGGCAGTCTGGACTCTTTGGCACCCCGTGTTTGCATCATGACCTTAGATGAGGACACGCCTTCGGTGTGCCTGTTCATCCTCTTGGAAGATGGAATTCCTTAGCCCACCTCACCCGTAGAGTGCCTTTAATTCTTATGGAGATGTGAGGATAGTTAGAGCAGCTGTTCCTTTGACAGGAATATCACACACTTTAAAATCACCTACAAATTAAAATGCTGAATCCTTAAAACCTGACAAGGGCTTATTTGCTATATTACTTCAGGGTTTCTATAAATGCTGAGCCCCCATAGAGTTTGAATATAATTCTCTTTACACAGTTTTGCTTATAATCTTAAAGGCATTGAGCTTTCTTTAACTATACAACTATAAATCAAAATGCAAATGAAGCTAAATCATAGCTTTTGATATAGTTGCTGCTAATATCACTTTATAACTGCTCTGTAAAAGTTCAGCCTCAGGGATAATAATCACTACTCTGTAAATATTTCTCTTTGACTAAAATTTTGAATTTTTTGTTATTGTCATAAGCATCTATTAACTTCCCAGAAAGACTTCAGTTCTCAGACTTGAAGTGCAGGTTCGTTCTCATTGGTGACATGCTGTTTCAGGATACTTACCGCAGAAGGCAGATGCAGCGGACGATCACTCGGCAGATGTCCTTTGATCTTACGAAACTGCTGGTTACCGAGGACTGGTTCAGTGACATCAGTCCTCAGACCATGAGAAGATTACTTAATATTGTTTCTGTGACAGGTGACTTTTGTTTCTTATTGCCTGTGGTAGATGATAAGCTTTAACATTAACAAAGCAATTTAATTTCAAAGACAAAGGGGTCTATTGTGGTTATATGTTTCCATCGCTGAATACCAGCTTTATTTGTGTTAAGTGTATCTAATGAAGTCATTATTAATTTTAACGATGAAAATCAACCATCAGTTGTACACTATTATTTTAAAACTTGATGCTTTTAAAAATCTTTTACCTCATCTTGAGTATAATTTTTCTCTTTATATAAAGATAATTTTATGACAATTTATATGTAACTGAGTATAATTAACTTATAATTTAAAATGTTGAAATTCAGATTTTATATGCTGTTATTCTGTTTTAATTTTCATATACTTTAAAAATATTGACAATACTATTGAGGATTATTGCCCTGTGACTGAATTCCTTGCATAGAATTCTTATCTCCACCTTGTTAATTCTTATTTGCTAATTAGCTTCGGGGCAGTGATTTAGCACTTGT
This sequence comes from Indri indri, assembly GCA_004363605.1. Lineage (NCBI taxonomy): Eukaryota > Metazoa > Chordata > Mammalia > Primates > Indriidae > Indri > Indri indri. Next base: position 14,876 of record RJWJ010002076.1, on the reverse strand, counting down.
AAATACATGTAATTTAGTTTGTAAAATATATGTCTCCATATGATGTTGACTGGTACTTTGTAATATTTACTAGTGTTAACTCTGTTATGATACACTAGAATTGTGTTTTATATTAATGTTAGGGTTCATGCTATGAATTATATTCCATGTGAGGTTGTATCTAATGTATTTACAATAATTTTGGTAATTAAATCCTTTTAAATGAGGTCTCAAGCCTCACTATACTTGCTATGTTTCAGCGATGGAAATGGTTTAGCATGTTATCAATGTATACGTACTCGTTTAACAAATGTGTGGCAGGTGTCTGCCTTGTGCCAGGTACTGGTCTGGGCATTGTGGAGATAGGCAGTGAACTAGGTAAAGTCCCTGCCCTAATTGGGAAGACAGAAAGATGTTGCGTTGCATAATGATGTGTGCCGTGAAACGAGACTGTGGGAAGGAGCTAGCACTCCCTGTCACTTGAAAATTACTCCCATCAACACACGAACAGATCGTCTCTCCCTTCCCTAGAAGACCTTTTGACTCTTGCTACCTCTGCCTCTAGCCACTGCCCACTTCTCAGTAAAGCTCCTGCAAAGAACTCTGTGTCCCTGTGTCTCATACTCTTCTCCCTCTATTCCCTCTCAGCTCTTTGAATACTCTCTTGCTCCCGTAGCAAAATTGGTTTTTCAAGGTCACTAATGGCTTCCACTTAAGTGTGGCATTCTGGAAGTCGAAGCATGGAAGTCTTTCAAGGAGGAAGAGTGACCAACACATTGTCAAATAAGACCCTCGAGGACTGGCCTGGCCATTAGGTTTTGTAACACAGAAACCTTGTGCATATATTATTGTACCCTAGGCCTCCAATTCAGTTCTAAAAGGTTTTTTCATCAGTTTTTTCAGTTTATAAGTTCTAGAGGAAGTAGATGGGCAGTGTTGTAAGCCTGTTGTAATGCTTTGCTTTTCATTGCCTGGTTTTTTAAACATTAGTTCTGTGTTAACTTGTTTACACTCTACTGAGAGTAGAACTCCTCCCTCCTCATCACAATTTTTTATTAATTCATTTCATTCTTTTTTGTTTGATTTATTTGTCTGCTCCACTGAGCATGAGCTTCATGAAGGCTGGGACCATATCTATTTTGTTGAGCCTTTTATCCCTGGTACTAGTGGATCATTGATTGTGACTCTTGTGAGTTTCTGTAGCCTTCAAATGCTTGTGACGTAGCTAACTTGGGTGGAATGTGAAGACCGTGTCACTGATCTAGGAGACCAGATCCCACCTTCCAGGGAAGAGAATCCAGTGATGAAAATGTAGTTTCCATGTGTGAGCAGATTTGCTGAGGGAATGAGAGTCTGGGGATATGGGAAGAATTGGAGTGGGGATTGTGTATCTATAGGGAAAACAAATAGATGTCTTAGTCTAGATACAAACTAAATTGATAATGATGAAGTAAACCTGACAGTTTTTTAAAATTAAAAAGCAACAGTTCCAGCAGTTCAGAATCCCTATCAAGTCAAGGTGAAACTGATGATGCAGCGAAACAAAGCATCTGCACTGAAAGTTTGAGGATTGTAGCTGCCTATGTGTAAGCATGCCCAGTGGTAGAACACCCCAGCAGTAGGCAGGGTTGTTTTAAAATGTGTAAATCATTTTGAGAAATACTATAACTCAGTTGGTAGGTTACTTACATAGGCTACTCTAGTACATAAAGATGAATGCATGTGGGATTGCTCATTCACCCATAATAAAACCAGAGAGGACTAGCATGTTTGGGTATGTTTAAGGCTGCAGTCCCCAACCCCCCGGCCAGGGACTGTTAAGAACCAGGCCGCACAGCAGGAGGTGAGCAGTGGGCTAGCCTGTGAAGCTTCATCTGTATTTACAGCCGCTCCCCATCGCTCACATCACCGCGTAAGCTCTGCCTCCTGTCAGATCAGGGCAGCATTAGATTCTCATAGGAGCACGAACCCGACCATAAACTGTGCATCCAAGGCATCTAGGTTGTGTGCTCCTAATGAGAATCTATTGCCCCATGATCTGAGGTGGAGCTGAGGCGGTGATGCTAGTGCTGGGGAGCGGCTACAAATATAGATTATGATTAGCGGAAAGGTTTGACTGCACAATAAATGTAATATGCTTGAATCATCCCCAAACCACCCCCACCACTGGTCTGTGGAAAAATTGTCTTCCATGAAACCGGTCCTTGGTGCCAAAAAGGTTGGGGACCGCAGCTCTAAAGTACAGTCTGCTAAGAGCCTGCCAATGAACCTTAAACCAGTGGTACCTTTTTGGCATCAGGGACCAGTTTTATGGAAGACAAATTTTCTGCGGACTGGGATGTTGGGTAGGGGATTGGGGAGGGAGGGAGGTGGAGCTCAGGCCATGAAGCTTCCCTCACTCCCGCCTGCCACTTACCTCGTACTGTGCCCCCACTCCCCCTCTTCTTAAGATTCAAGGAAGATGATTTTTCCACAAAAGGGGTTGGGGGTGGGTGCAGGGCAACAGGGGGTGTGGCAGAACTCTGCAGCCCAGAGTTAGGGACCACAGCTTTAGAGGATCAGGGCCCATCATGGGTGAATTGATGTTCTACTGTATGATTGTGGGTGGTGGCCAGATTATATATATCCCTGCCTCCATTGTGGCCAAAGAAGTGTATTTCACTAGTGGCAAATCCAAATTTAAAAATTTACTTTAGAATTAAACAGAATTGTTTTTAAGCCCTAAAAGGCCTTACAATACAGCTCTGTGGATTCTAGAAGCCATGTAAGCACTAGATTGAATTTTTGGTATAAATTAAATGGCAAATTAAAAAATTTTCAAATTAAATTGTGAACATACTAAATATTTTGCTTAACATAATATTACGCGTCTTTTAATTTTAAAATGTTCTTGTATTCTTTAAAAGGGCGGTTACTGAGAGCCAATCAGATTAGTTTCAACTGGGATAGGCTTGCTAGCTGGATCAACCTTACCGAGCAGTGGCCGTACCGGACTTCATGGCTCATATTATATTTGGAAGAGACTGAAGGTGTTCCAGATCTAATGACATTAAAAACCATCTATGAAAGGTACTTTGTTTGACCTCTTTGTATTTAACTTGATCTTACGTTGAGTTAAAAAAAAAAGTTAATGCATATCAAGCAAACTAAATATAAAATATATATAAAATATGCACTTCTGGATTTAACTGATCATTCTTAGTAATTCCATTATAATATTGGACTTGTATTAACACAGGTATATATCCCATCATGTAAAATTTACAACTTTATTTGGACATATTCTTTGTTTTTCAGGTATATAAAGTCGTATAAGTTACCAGTTTCTTGTCAAATTCACAAAGTTATAATTCCTTTGTTTTACAAAACACTTCAATTGTTTTGTAACACTTCAAAGGTTTCAATTGTTATTCTAAATAAACTATCTCTTAGAAAAAAGATAATACAAGGGAACTGTACAAATAATTTTATAAAATGGGGTATAATTGAAACCACTGTTTTAAAAATGTCAATGAAATATTAAATGTAACAAAGGATTTAGTATATCGTTTATATATTAAAACTTTTAAGATTTCAAATAATTTTTCTTAGAGTATTGTCAGTATATAGTTTTCATAATTTTCTAATTCCTGTTTTTTTATGTGTTTTTTTAACTTAATGTTGTGTAAGTAAATAACTGGTTTTAGAACTGAGAGGGTTGTTGTAGTATTAGTTTTCAGATTTGAGCTCCTCTAGGTTTTGCTGTTTGTGCTAAATTAGTAGCTTAAACCCTGTGTGCTGTATCAAGCGGGCGTTCCGGTGGATACGGTGATATGTGAGTGCCACAGGCTTGTGGAGAAGTGGAGGTGAATTGCACCTGGTCTTCCATGTTTTAGGGATCATCTTATCGTGAGATACGTGATTGGTTTTTCTCTTGCTTGTGTAGTAAAATACTAAGTTTTATTTCCTGGATAAACATCTGCATCTATTATAACACAGGTGCTGGATAATTATGAGTGCTTGCTAGATGAGCACAGTAATAATGGAGCAGTTAAAACTTAACTTTTAAAAAGTTTTAACTGCTTAGTAATAATTCATACCAGAATAATGGGATTTATTTTTCACATGGTATATCTATACATAAAGCCCTATTTAACATAAACATAGTCCTTTGACACTCTCATTTATCCTTAAAATTGTTGTTGTTATTATTTGTGTATAAATAAAAATATGCCCAAAAAAAGGATAACCTTCATTTAGGAACAATGAACTGGATTTGAGTTTAGAAAAATTTCAGATAAAATAGAGTGATGGCTTAAGAAATAGTGGAAGTCATTTGAGACTGCTTTACGGGTTCTTAGATTCTGTCTGAATTGGTATTGTTCCAACAGTAATATATTACTCTAGGAATATATTTCTGGGTTTCAAGAAATGTGAAAACTTGGGAACAGGAAAACTATTTGTCTCTCAGCGATCCCTATTTAAGGAGGACAGGTTGCTTAGCATCCCTAACCTCTCTTCCTAAATGCCAGGTACTCCGCTAGGTATCTTTTTTTTTTTTTTTTGGACAGAGTCTTGCTCTGTTGCCCTGGCTAGAATGCTGTGGCATCATCCTAGCTCACGGCAACCTCATTATCCTGGGCTCAAGCAATCCTTCTGCCTCAGCCCCCCAAGTAGCTGGGACTACAGGCATGCGCAACCATGCCTGGCTAATTTATATATATATATAAATTATATTTATATATAAATTTATATATATATATAAATTTATATATATATATACATATATATATACATATATATATATATATATATATGTGTGTGTGTGTGTATTTAGTTGTCCAGATCATTTCTTTCTATTTTTTAGTAGAGACAGGGTCTCGCTCTTGCTCAGGCTGGTCTCGAACTCCTGACCTTGAGCAATCCACCCGCCTCGGCCTCCCAGAGTACTAGGATTACAGGCATGAGCCACCGCGCCCGGCCTCTGCTAAGGTATCTTATGTATTCTTGAATCTTTATAAAGTTCAGAGAGGTAGTTAGAATGGTTCCATGCCATTAAGAAGGAACATTGAAGTTCAGAAAGTTTAAGTAACTTGCAAAAGTAACAGCTCTTAAGTAACAGAGCTAATATTTCAATCCAGGTATCTCAGACTCCACATACTACTTATGAGCCTGTCACTGTTCTAAGCACTTTACATTTTAACTTCGTCGAGTCCAATTCTGAGGTAGGCCCTGTTATTATTCTCATTTTGCACATGAGAAAACTGAAGCCCACAGAAGGTAAGTCACTTGCTGAAAGTCTCATAGCCAGTAAGTGGTAGAGTTGACGTTTGAAACAAGGCACTGTGGCTCCAGAGTCCATCCTCTGAAGTGTGCTCAACTGCCCCTCATGACATCGTTGTAGTATTGAAACTTCTTTAAGCTATAGCACTGCCAGACACACTGAAGGAACTGAAATTTTATCATGAAATTAAGGGTCTGAAGTTTTGACATTTTTGTGTTGTCCATTTCTTTCTAGAATATTGCAAGTTATAATCGCATGTTTAATATTTAGGATATTTAATATAAATTATTTTTTGTTAACTTTAATAACTAATCTATGTAGCAGACATTGCTATATTAGTTTTCTGCAGCTTTTCTTTGCCTTCATAAAAACATCAGTTTTCCCTGTTTAAAATAGACTCATCACCTTTTCCAGTTTTCCTTCTTTTTCTTTCATTTTTTTTAAACAGTGAACAATTCATGTCAGTCTTTGGTTTTGGTACAGAATAGGACTCAGGTGAGCCTCCTTACCTTCCTTTAGTTGAATGTAACGTGCAGAAGTATCCTGGGTCTCAGGATCATAGGGACATTGATTGGTATCCCGCACTCTAAGGACTGTGTGGCCTTACATGTCCTATGAAGGGGGCAGGAAGAGTGAAAGAGAGTCTGTGTCCCCAGACACAGGAGATGGAAGCAGGAGAGATGTGAAAATAAACAAAAAGTTTTAAAAGCCCTCCAAAAATATCTATATTTCAGTTCTATCCAACAAAAATTTATTAAGCATCTACTGTTTGCAGCACCTGCTGCTAGATGCTGGGGATGTCATTATTTGGATAGAACATGTCTTCCTTGATATTTTGGCTCTACTTTTCTTAAGGAAACCAAGATGAGTAGGTGTTGGAAGTCTAATTGCTTCCCTTGGTTTTTTTTTGGCTACGCTAGTTCATATTCTTCATTAACATATATTTAGTGTGAGTTTTTATTAGGAGCCAAAGCGTATATAGTTGTTGTTCATGCTTTCCTGTGTTGCAGGGGCTGGCTGGGGAGGTGGGGTGAACAAAGGGACTAATACAAAAGCATCTTTTGCCCTTGAGGAGCTATATATTTTTACTTAAAAAATTGTTTTCTATTTGAAAATACTTTCTAACTTACAAAAAAGGTACAAGGGTAAGAATAGTATGAAGAACACCCATATACCCTGTATCCAGATTCACCTGTAGTTAACATTTTAATCTTTGTTTGCTTTGTCATTTGCACTCACTATGCCTCCTGTGAGCTCATTCTCTCTCTCAGGTATTTTATACACCTGTCTCCATCTACCGATACCCCCGCCCCCCCCACACACACACAGATGCTCACGTGTTTTTATAAACCATGTGAGTGTAAATTACATATAGCATATCATTTGCCACTAAATACTTTAGTGTTGCAGAATTTATGTTCTGAGTGAAGGTAAAATATAAACATACTTGAAGCAACTAGAGGAAAACAAAAATATGATGGCTCCAACAATGAGCCAGTTAAGTTTTATCAGTATCAGGGTAAATCATTGTTTTCTAGATGGTAGAAAACTTCTTAGTCTAAAACTACCGTTGTTGCTGATAGAAAATTGCTTAACCTTGTAAAACTTTCATTCTAATTTTCAGCATTTTCAGTCTCATAGGAAATTCTCAAAAATTTATATTTTTAATTTAATTAAAACATATAAACAAAAAAGAATATGTAACAGTTTAAAGATAATAGTAATTATTGCACACTGCTTATGAAATAGAGCATTTATGAAAGAAATGTTTTGGGGAGTATCTTTCATCATATAATAAAAATAACTTGGAGTGAATTTTTATAGGGGGATAATTTATTTTGTTCAAGTAAATATACAATATTATATACTGGAGGTATAAAGAGGTGATGTGAACTTTGTTTGCTATTAAAGCAACCCATTAGTTTAGACTTCAGCCCTTGGTGGGCTTGCTATTCATATTCATGAGTGGGTGGGATTCAGGGTAAGTCTGAGATTTTTTTCTTTCTTTTTTTGGTGAAATAAGTATGTATGTCTTATATGCCTACAATTACAAAAAATATTTTGTAGATAGTCTAAGGAGGAGAAAAAGATCATATATAGTAAGTAGTCCTTGAGAATTCATAAGGAATTGACTTAAAATAAATATAATTAAATGATTTGGAATGAAAAACTATAGGAAGACAATTTGATCAACATATTGAAAAACCAGATATTGGCATATGTGAGAATAATTTAGATGACTGTTTCTAGTTAACCGTGGTCGAGTTCTTTGATACTATAGCTTGTCATTTGAATAATAAAAAGTTTTATTTACAGCCGACAAAAAGCAGCAGTATATAATTGATATTCATTTATTTTATTAAGAAATCTGATTTGGTAAAAACAATCAGAAAATAGTATTTTTAACGCTAGTAGTAAAATTTATTTTTTTAATCCGTAAAAAGCCTCATTTATTTTTATAGCAATTTGATGACACATCTGCTTGCTTTATTCAGTTGAAAAAGAAAATGTTGGTTCTTGGTGTTTGGTAAAATTGCTTTGTTAAATTATTTTCTAAATTGTTCAACTTTTAACAAATGACATTTGATACTAACACTGGAAAGCAATTTCAGCTAATTAAGTAGATCCCTCTATAAACCATTGGAACATTAAGATGACATACTGTTCATTCAAGATTATTTTAATTGGTACAATTATTGTAATTTTCTTGCAATTATGTGTTGAGCTAAAAGCTTTTGTCTAGATCATTTGAGGGTTTTTTTTTTGTTAACATACATTCAGTAAGAAGAAAGGGAATAAAATAAAAACTGTAGGGAAAGATTTTCTGTCTACTTTTTATTACAGATTTTTAGACAACCATTGAAATACAGTACTTTAGTATAAAACTTTATTTCTGGTATTTTAAGCATTTTAAACGATGAGATTTTTAAAAGATCAACTTAAGTAGTTTTCATGAAGATAATGTTTTAAATTTCTGTTTTGATACTCAAACAATCTTGAGATAATATGGTCAGAATAATTTTGTTATAAGGATAGCAACATACTTTATTTTGGTATGCTATTTTGATTTTTCAAAAACAATTGAATAGGTCCTGAGGGAGTTTCAGAATGGTAGCCTTTTTCCATTTCATTGAAATAGCTATTTGTTGAACAGATGCTATGGACATCCAATTTATGGCCTTTATAGACCTACCTGATACCTTTAAATTATTGAAGTAATGGTATTTTTATACATTACTTAAGACATTTTTCACGATAAAACATATCTTATGATATTTCTTCCTGATATTCAGCCAGAGTTTCCATAAGTTTAATTTTATGTCTTCTGATCATCTCATCCTTCTACTAACCACCTTCTTTCTCCTTCACTTGCTGGCTGATGTTAGCTCCCCGTGCAGCACCACACCATCCCTGGCCCATCTTTTGGCCTGGGTTGTGCACAGGCTTGCTTCTTTTGCACACGGGCTTAGATATGAATGTGAATAGCATGAAACATTGGACGTTAGTTAGTTTAGATTTGTGAAGAAGTTGTCTTGTTTCCTTTGTAGTGCTAGGTGCAGCCTTTGTACTAATAATTCTTCTCTTAATTTAGGTTTTGAGATACTAGAAATATTTATTCCACACATTGTTTCAGGCATGCTGTTTTTGATGTTTTTTTGTATATTACTTAGAGAATCTTAATGAAGCTCTTTGTTCTTGATATTGTATGACTTCTCTGTAGTTATTGGTGTTGTCATCATTCAAAATTTATTCAGTTGCTGTCTTGTATATAATTATTGTTTCCATCTTTATTCTTAAAACACACTTGCCCTGAATGCAGGGGTTCAATATCTTATCAATATCTTTATCTTTTTAAAGAGATAGCCTGATCTCGTTCTTTGTAAAATCACAGGATAATTCTCCATATAGAAGAAGAAACTAACCAGGCTTGTACTGAAGTAAAGATTATATAATCTGTAATAGAAATCACATTTTATCTGGATGGAAATAAATAACATTAGTATATTTTCCAAGTTTAGTGTGAAAAGTGAGCCTGTAAACCATGGACAAAGATATCTGTAATCAGATGTAATATTGACCTTTGAATATGCATTTCTGGTTTTGCATTATTTTTATTCACTGTCTTTGTAGAAATTAATTTGAAAATCCAGATTCCTAAAGATAAATAAAAATAAACGCAAAGGGCAGAATTTTTTAGGTTTATTTTGATGCACCTGCAAATCATGCCTACTTTTGTCGTTTTGAGGAAAAAAATGAAGTATGTTAAACTAGACATGGTTGACTTTTTTTGAGTTTTTCTATTTGTATATTTTGCTACTTATCTGTGTTGTTGTTGCTGTCAGACTTTTAGTAATATCCAAAGGTGTGAGAGAAATTAATGGAAGAAAGGTTAAAATTCGCTCATTATCCAGAAAATAGTTATTGCGTAGCAGTTATGGACCAGGCACTCTTCTAGGAGCTGGGGTACATCCATGAGCAAAACTGGTGAAGATCCCTTCCCCGAGGGCCTTGCACTCCAGCAGAGAGTGATGGGTAATAAACAATATATATAAAATACATAATTAACATGTTGAAAGGCAACAAGTGCTATGGAAAGAAGAAGAGGTAGAAGAGAATTAGGGAGATGAGGAGTAGTGCAGGTTCCATATTAAGTCAGGGGGGTCAGGATAGTCTTCGTTGGGAAGGGAGGAGTTGACCAAAGGCTTGAAGGAGGTGAGAGAATTAGCCAAGCGGATCTCTCAAGAGTTTTCAGGCAGAAGAAACAGTTTGGACAAAGGTCCTAAGACCAGAGAGCACCTGCAATCAACACTGGAGGAATAACGACATCACAGGTGCTGGTGTGGTGAGAGGGGCTGCAGGGAGGGGAGTGCGTGGGAGGTGTGGTCAGAGTGGGTTCATGCAACCCCTTTCGGAGGACCATTGTTAGGCCTTGGCCTTTACCCTGGGTAAGATGGGGCTCCACTGCAGGGTCTTGAAAAATTGTAGCCATTCGCCTGATGCTCTAGTGCCTATTACTTGGTTGTTTCAGTGCAGTTTGGCCTGAGACAGGGAACTGTGTTGATCTAAGGGAGCATATTTTGAGAATCTCTTGCTAGGAAGGGGATGGGAATGAACCTGGGTAGAGAAATAAGGGTAAATGAAAAATGCAGAACGTAGTTGGCTATCCCACAGTAAAGATGAAATGAGGGATAGAGCCGGGTGTTGGAGTACCTATCGATAGTCCGACTACTCAGGACGCTGAGGCAGGAGGATTGCTTGAGGCCGGGAGTTTGAGGCTGTAGTGTGCCATGGTCACACCTGTCAATAGCCACTGCACTCTATCCAGCCTGGGAACATAACAGGACCCTGTCTCTGAAAAATAAAAGAATATGAAACAAGTGATAGGAAATGGCCCATAGTGGCACCTACAAGAGAGCCAGGAAATAAAAAAACCTCATTGACAGCCTCGTTGCAGGGTACTGAAAGAAAGTGAATTAGTTTTTCTAAACATATGCAGGAATTTATAGGACAGCTTTCCCTGCGTGTCTTTCCTGTCACAATAGTTTCTTATTTTTTAGGGTCATTTTATTCTTTATTTTCATATAAAAAGATGGATTTATAGCCTACTTTTTGGATATTTCTTAAATTGCCTTCTTTCCCTGTGCTTTCCAGCTGCATGATCTGCTCCCCTGGTGTTTGAAGCCCTGGTTGTGAGTGGATGAAGAGCGATGGTGTATCATTGAGGACCGCTAGGTATAGGAAGGTGTCATAGACAGGAGAGCATCTGAGTTGCTTTTAGGATAATGTTGAATTTAAGTTATGGAGAGTATAAAGTAGAAATGATGGTCTTTGCATATCAAATTGGTCTCTAAGGATAAAGGGAAATAATGGTTCAAAATCCATATGCCGCTCCCGGTGTCCTCAGCCTGTCGCTCCAGCCCCTTCTCCCTCTTACTTTGCTCTGTTCCCCGTGCTCTTCCCTCACCCTCCTCCCTCTCTCCTGCCTCATCCTTCTGGTCCATCTTAAATGCCGCTGCCTCAGGAGACTTCCGTAAGCAGGCACCTCCCGTTCTTCAAGACTTTCCTAGATGAGTCCTGTATTTACTGGTATGTTCTTTCATAGCACATGCCGTAAGTACCCTCTTATAAATATTTGCATTGTTGTTTTCTTAATATTTTCTTCTGAATGAGACAGACTGTCAACTCCATGAGCTGTGACCAACAGCCTTCAACATTGCTGAATTCCTTGCTTCCAGACAAGTGTTTAGTATTTAGGCGGCAGTGGGTATGTCTGAAAGAATAAAGAAATCGGAGAATGACATTTGGCTTGAGGAAAGCATGTATTGGGGAAAGAGGGTAGATGAGAAGCCTCCCTTTATCTTGAAAAGAATCCTGTCCATCTACACCACTTCTTTCTTTGGTTCTAAATGTGGGTAAAATGTTTCTTTTATTATTATGCTAGTATTTCCCTGGGCCAGGCACACAGTAAGGCCTCAGTACACATTGACTGACTGAATGGTGACTTTGTATTTCACCTACCACTTAGTGGTTTCTGCCTTTTGTCAGGTGATGCTAAAATCACAGCAGTGTTTTTGAAGGCATTACCTGTCACTTTGCATTCAACTGCATTTCTAAGTTTCTTAAATTTACAGTCCATTTACGAATGTCCTGGTCTGGTAGAGTTGCTTCTTATTTGGCAACTTCTAGACTGGTCCCTCCCACTTCAGTCTCTTCTTACCGACTGTTGCCAATAAGCATTGTTTTGAATGGCTGTGTGACTTAGACTACTCCATTTTTGTCATGGTAAACATTTTGATTGTGTTACATTTGTTAAACATTTATCGAGTATATTATGTGCTAGCACAGTCTCATAAAAGTACTAGGTAATATATTACCTGACCCTCAGTATGTGCCACACGTTGGATTAAGCACTTTACCTAGATTGTCACATTTAATACATTTTGAGTATCCCAAATCTGAAAGTCTGCAATGCGCCCAGATCTGAAACTTTTTGAATACTGACATGATGCTCAAAGGAAACGCTCATTAGAGCATTGTAGATTTCTGATTTTTGGATTAGGTATGCCAAGCCAGTACTGTAAATATTCCCAAATCTGAAAAACACCAAAATCTGAAACACTTCTGGTCCCAGGCATTTCAGATAAGGGATATTCAGCCTGTCCTTGTAACCCTAGGAGGTATACAGCAGGATTTACCTAAGATCTCACAGCTTTAACTGTGGAGCTTCCCCAGGCCCATTTCTGAAAGCCGGGAGCCTGTCCTCTGTATCTGTGATTGAGGCAGTGGGTCTGAGGTATTAGAAATACAGAACTAAACTAATTTTCTAAATTTCTAGATATATTTTATTCAACTTTTCATTGATATACCCATAAATATTTAGAATAATTTATTGTGTTTCAGTGGGAATGTTACAGTAGGTAGAAATTTTTTTAGAGCATTGGATTTATCTTTTCTGTTAAACAATGCAAACTTCTTACCAACTTATAGAAAACTTCAAATTAATGCTTTATTCACTCTGATTGTGTTTAGTAACTGTAGTAGGTTTTGTATACAAAGCTTAAAAAAAATCAATTGTGATATTTAGCATTTTCACAGGTTGTGCATCTGTTTGTTTAAGCGTTTGTACCATTTTTATGTCCACTGAGTGGTTATAATTTTTTTCTAGGTAGTTTTTTTTTTCTTTTCCTTTTCTTTCTTTTTTTTTTTTTTTAATAGAAACACAGGGTCTTGCTTTGTCACCCAGGATGGAGTGCAGTGGCATGATCATAGCTCACTGCAGTCTGAAACTCCTGGGCCCAAGCCATCCTCCCACCTCAGCCTCCCTGAGTACCTGGGACTACACGTTTCTCTAAAATACATGTTTTAATATGTAAAAAAAATATATATTTAATATGTAAAAAAGTATCATTACCTTTGCAGGTTTGCAGTTTATATTATAATACAATAAGAGTATTTTGTATATTTATACTTTTAAATCTGATTATTGAAGGATTCAGATTTACCAAAAAAATTAAATATACCTTTAGAGATCAGGTAGCTAACTTTTTTCCGAAAGTTAATTTTTTCAGTAAAGGTTTATGATTTCAGAATTTCAAATCAAAATATTTTTAAGACTTTTTAAAATACAAGAGTAAACAAAAGTAACGTCCAACAAAAATGCTAGCTAATTAAAACGCTAAGGTAACTTGAGGTGCTGATGTCAAACTATGCTGCAAAAGCAGCTTCTGTTAGCATTTTTCAAGGAGTCCACAAGATGGGAGTATTTCACTAGAAACATTATTAGCACGTTTGGCCAGAAATAAGATGTCATGCATTTTGCTTTCCCCTTTCCGTAACAGAAAAGCAAGTAAAAAATAGAGTTTAATAAAAGGTTGGATTTCTTTTTCTTTCTTTTTTTTTTTTTAATGGTTTCACAGGACATTTGTCAGCATTGAGAATCATGACCATAAGGAAATGAGTGGTTATCTAATCATATGGCAGAGTTTTTAAGTTTATTGCTACCTTTTTCTCCTAAAGTTCTTTTAAATTAACTTTTGGGAAAAGGGTAGATATGAAAAAAAGAGTTTTAAAAATTGATCTGCTTACAAATTTGTATTTAGATTTAAAAATATTAAATCTTAAACATTGTAGAACTTGGGTTCTATACTTATTAGACATTAAATCTTTTAAGATAGTGTATGTAATAAAGGTTTTGCTTTAATCTAAAACAATTCAGAGATTTATTTTGAATTGAGAGCCTCCATTCTCTATTCTTGTTATTCAGAATTTTATTACAGAACATTTGGTTCTATATGTGATTAATGTGATACACTTTTAGATTTCTTAAAGGCAATAATCACAGAGACAATTCTTATCACTTGGTAGCAACTCATGATATTATTAGTGTTGCCTAAAACAGCTATGAAATTTGATGTGAACACTTTTAAATGTCATAGCATAAACTTTTTTTTTTTTAAGAGACAAGGTCTCACTCTGTCACCCAGGTTGGAACTCCCGGCTGCTCGGGACTACAGGCATATGCCACCATGCCTGGCTAATTTTTCTATGTATTTTTTAGTTGTCCAGCTAGTTTCTTTCTATTTTTAGTAGAGATGGGGTCTCACTCTTGCTCAGGCTGGTCTTGAACTCCTGAGCTCAAACAGTCCACCCGCCTCGGCCTCCCAGAGTGCTAGGATTACAGGCGTGAGCCACTGCGCCCGGCTAGTATAAACTCTTAATGCCAACAAACAGGCTTTGATTTTTAATGATAGATATCATTTTCATTTTCACATTTGAGTCAATTGTGAATTGTTTTGCCTATTTTACCTGTTCACTGAAGTCTTCTCTCATTACCCTAGCCAAGGTTACTGTTTTGCCATCTGAATTGCTGTTATCTGATTACTTGCATGGTCATAACTGGGTAGGTATCATGCTGTAATACACTGTTTTTCAGACTTTTTTTTTTTTTTGAGACACAGTCTCGCTGTGTTGCCCCGGCTAGAGTGAGTGCTGTGGCGTCATCCTAGCTCACAGCAACCTCAAACGCCTGGGCTCAAGCGATCCTTCTGCCTCAGCCTTCCGAGTAGCTGGGGCTACAGGCATGCGCCACCATGCCCGGCTAATTTTTTCTGTATATTTTTAGTTGTCCGATTAA
>RJWJ010002075.1:0-109988 GCA_004363605.1 Indri indri | reverse complement strand
ATGGGCTTCAATAAAAAAAGTTTTAAAAAGACTGGTTTGATAGATAGCTTCTGTAGGAAAGAAAGCCTGCCTCAGCAAGCCCTTTAATGTTTATGGTCTTTTTAAAAAAGCCCATGGGATCCTCTTTCCTGGGATACTGGCAGTTTCTTCAATCAATAAGTAACTACTATATGGCAACTCTTTTTTAAGTGTATTTTTTAAATTGACGAGTAAAAATTGTATATGCTTGTGGTACAACATGATGTTTTGATAGATGTATACATTGTATTAATAGAATGGCTAAATCAAGCTATTTTGCATATGCATTATCTCACATATTTATTTATTTTTTGCAGTGAGAACACTTAAAATCTGCTCCTTTAGAGATTTTTAGATATGCAATATATTGCTGTTAACTATAGTCACCATGATGTATAATAGATCACTTGAGTTTATTTCTCCTAAGTGAATTTTGTGTCCTTTGACCAACATCTCTCCAATGCACCCACATTCCAGCCTCTGGCAGCCACCATTTTTCTCTCTGTTTCTTTGAGTTTGACTGTTTTATGCTGCACATGTACATGCAATCATATATTTTTCTTTCTGTACCTGGCTTATTTCACTTAACATAATGTCCTCCAGGTTCATCCACGTTGTCACAAATAACAGGATTTCCTTCTTTTTTAAGGCTGCATAATATTCCATTGGGTATAAATATATACACACACACACACACACACACACACACACACATACAGTCCACATTTTCTTTATCCATTCATCTATTGATGGGCACTTAGGCTGATTCCATATCTTGGCTGTTGTGAATAGTGCTGCAGTGAATGTGGAAGTACACACATCTCCTCAACATACTGGTTTCATTTACTGTGGAGATATACCCAGTATTGGGATTGCTGGATTATATGGTGGTTCTTTTTTTAATTTTTTGTGGAACCTCATTACTGTTTTCATAATGGCTATACTAATTTACATTTCCACCAAAAGTGTACAAATGTTCCTTTTCTCAGCACCCTGGCCAACACTCCTTATCCTTTGTCCTTTTGATAATAGCCATTCTAACAAGTGTGAGGTGATATCTCATTGTGGTTTTAATTTGCATTTCCCTGATGATCAGTGATATTAAGCTTTCTTTCATACACCTGTTGGCCATTTGTATATCTTCTTTTGAGAAATGTCTATTCAGTTCCTTTGCCCCTATTTTACTCTGGTTATTTGTTTTCATACTATGGAGTTGTTTGAATTTCTTATGTATTTTGGATATTAACTAGATGTATGGTTTACATATACATTTTCTCCCGTTCTATAGGTTGTCTCTTCACTGTGCTGATTGCCTCCTTTGCCATGCAGAAGCTTTTAGTTGATGTAATGCCATTTGTCAATTTGTGCTTCTGTTGCCTGTGCTTTTGGGGTCATATCCAAAAAAATCTTTGCTCAGACCAATGCCATGCAGCTTTCTCCCTTTTATTTTTCTTCCAGCAATTTTACAGTTTCAGGTCTGATGTGTAAGTCTTCAATCCATTTTGAGTTAATTTTTGCATATGGTATGAAATGATGGTATAATTTTATTCCTCTGCATGTAGATATTCAGTTTTCCCAACACCACTTACTGAAGAATGTCCTTTCACCATTGTGTGTTGTTGGCATCTTTGTTAAAAATCAATTGATGGTAAATGTGTGGCTTTATTTCTGGGATCTCTATTCTGTTTTATTGGTCTATGTGTCTCTTTTTATGCCTGTACCACACTGTTTTCATTACTATAGCTTTGTAGTAGGTTTTGGTATCAGGTAGTATGATGCCTCCAACTTTATTCTTTTTTTGTTCAGGATTGCTGTAGCTATTGGGGTCTTTTGTGGTTCCATAAGAATTTCAGGATTTTGTTCTATTTCTGTGAAATGTGTCATTGGGATTTTGATAGAGATTACATTGAATCTGTAGATTGCTTTGAGTAGTATGGATGTTTTAGTGGTATTAATTCTTCCCATTTATGAACATGGGATATCTTTTATTTATGTATTCTTCAGTTTCTTTCATCAATATTTTATAGTTTTCAGTGTAACCGATCTCTTACCTCCTTAGTTAAATTTATTCCTAAATATTGTATTTTTTGGCAGCTGTTTTAAATGGTATTGTTCTCTCGATTTCTTTGTAGGAGAGTTCATTGTTAGTGTATATAAATGCTTTTTGTATGTTGCTTATTTATCCTTCAGCTTTATTGAGTTTGTTTATTAGTTCTAGCAGCTTTTTGATGGTATCTTTAGAGTTTTCTATATATGAGATCATGTTGTCTGCAAACAGACCCAATTCAACTTCTTTCCTTCCTATTCGGAAGATTTTTTCTTTCTCTCACCTAATAATTCTGGCTAATACTTCTGGTACTATGTTGAAAAGAAGTGGTGAGAATGGGCATTTTTGTCTTTTTCCTGATTTTAGAGGAAAAAACTTTCAACTCTTCACCACTGAGTATGATGTTAGCTATGGGGTTGTCATACATGGCCTTTATTATGCTGAGGTATCTTCCTTCTATATCTAATTTGTTGAGTTTTTTAAATCACGAAAGGATATCGAATTTTATCAAGTGCCTTTTCTATATCTAGTGAGTTGATGTCATGGTTTTTGTCCTTCATTCTGTTAATGTGGTGTATTACATTTATTGATTGGGTTATGTTGAACAATCTTTGCGTCTAAGGAGTAAATACCACTTGATCGTAGTGAATTATCCTTCTAAAGTGCTGTTGAGTTTGATTTCCAAGTATTTTATTGTGGATTTTTTCATTTATGTTCATGAAGGATATTGGCCTAATTTTCTTTTCTTATGGTGTCATTGTCTTTGGCATCAGGGCAATGCTGGGCTCACAAGATGAGTTTGGAAGTTTTCTCTCCTCTTCAATGTTTTTTGGAAGAGTTTGAGAAGGACTGAATTCATTTTTCTTTCAATGTTTGGTAGAATTAAGCAGTTAAACCATAAGGTTTTGGGGTTTTTTTGATGGGAGACTTTTTATTACTGATTCAATCTCCTTATTGTTATTGGTCTGTTCAGATTTTCTTTTTCTTCATGATTTAATCTTTATAGATTGTATGTGTCTAGGAATTTGTTCATTTCTTCTAGATTAGCCAGTTTGTTGGCATATAAATTGTTCATAGTAGTCTCTTACGATCCTTTGTATTTCTGTGGTATTTGTTATAATGTCTTCTTTTTCATTTCTGATTTTATTTGTTTGAGTCTTCTTTCTTTTCTTTTTTTTTAATCTAGCTAATGGTCTGTCAATTTTGTTTATGTTTTCAAAAAAAAAAACAATTCTTAGTTTCACTGATCTTTAAAAGTTGTTTATCTAGTCTCTATTACATTTTTTCTGTTCTAATCTTTATTGTTTCCTTGCTATCTTCAGGCTTAGTTTGTTCTTCTTTTTCTATCTTGCTGAGGTGTAACATTGTTTATTTGAGATCTTCTTTTTGATATAGGCATTTATTGCTATAAACTTCCCTCTTAGAACTGCTTTTGTTGCATTCCATAAGTTTTGGTATATTGTGCTTTCATTTTCATTCATCTCAAGATATTTAAAAATTTCCCTTTTAATTTCTTCTTTGACCCCTTGGTTGTTTAGGAGTGTATTATTTAGTTTCCACGTATTTGTGAATTTTCTGAAATTCTTCCTTTTATACTATTATGGTGAGAAAAGATACTTGATGTGATTTCAGTTCTCTTAAATTTGTTAAGACTTATTTTGTGGCCTAATATTGATCTATCCTGCAGAATGTTCTGTGTGCACTTGAGAAGAATGTGTATTTTGTTGCCATTGGATAGAATGTTTTGTATATGTCTGTTACCATAGTTCAGTGTTTCATTATTGGTTTTCTGTCTGGATGATTATACTGAAACTCTGTATGTACAGTAGGCATATAATTTATAATCCTAAGTAATATGTCATCCATATGAAAAGACAAAAATAGCATATATCAACTATTTAGACATTTCACAATAAATTTTTGATACCAATTATATAAAGAGAGATCTTTGCAAGAATATATTAATTCAATTGTTTATTCATACAGTCAACCGATAAATTAGCATTTATTTTGTGCCAGGCACTATGCTATACAATGGGGGATCAAATGTTGGTAAAAACCTACATGGGCTCTATCCTTATAGAACTTACAATCTGGCAGGCAGACATGCATTAGTTAAGTCATAACACAAACATATATAAAACTGCAGTTGTGATAATGACTGTCAGGAAGAGGTATATCATGTAAAAAATTATATAATATGGGTATAACTTAGTCAGAGGGTAAGGGAAGATTCCTGAGGTCATGACAATCGAGTTAAGGTCTAAATAAAGTAGGTGTCAACCAGGTGAAGCGGGAAAGGAATGGTGTTTCAGCAGAGAACATGGCAAGTGAAAGAGTCCTTATAGTGGGAGAGAGAACTTGACACAAGAATATAAGAAAAGTCAGTGTGGTGATAGAATTGTAGGCAAGGGTCAGAGTGGTGAGATCTGAGGTTGGACCAACTTTGAAGCCATTATAGGCCATGGAAAGGTTTTAGGTGCCCTGAGAGCCATGATAAACTATTGAAGGATGTTAAAGCAGGGAGCGAACATGATGCAGTTTGAGTTTTAAAATGACAGCTTTGGTTTCAGTGTGGAAAATCCACTGAAGGAGTCCCAGAGAGGTCTGAGCAACCAATTAGATAGCTGTTAGAGTGGTCTAGGGGAGAGATGATGAAAGGTTGGAGTTGGCTGATGATCACAGAGACGGAGAGAACTGGAGGGATTTGAAAGAGTTTTAGGAGATAAAATTAATGGGATTTGGTAATGAATTAGATATGAGAGTAATGGGAAGAATGTTGATTAGTGGCTCCTAGGTTACTGGCTTACATAACTGTATGAATGGTGGTCCCATTCTTTAAGATAGGAAACCCCGGAAAAGCACCTGATCTAAAGGAACAGAATGTCACGGATATGTTATATTGAGATACATTTAAGATAGCTAAAATGAGAGGTCAAGTTGGATATCAAGATCTAAAGTTTATAGAAGAGGTCTGATTTGGAGATAAACAATCATGAGTTCCTGAATCTGTGGACATACATGAACATACAAGATCAAAGAAAGGAAAGGGCTTAGGACTGACATATAGGAACTCTAATATATACTTACTAGATAAGGAATGTTAAGCCTGACAAAGAAATAAAAGAGTATTCAGAGAAACAGGTGAATGTTGTTCTATGAAGGCTAAGTATTGAGAGACTTTTAAGGAGGGAGTGGTTACTGACACTTCTGAATTGTTAAGTGAGATGAGTAAAAAGTGTCCTATGGACTTGCCGATTTGGAGGGGCTATTGGTAATATACATCGTAGAGATTTTAGATTCCATTATTTTCATCTGAAAAGGGTTGTGTGTTTTTTTTTTTTTTAAACCAGGCAGTTTAATTACTGGTGAATCACCTTGATCATGAAGAGTCTTGATTTTAAGATTTTTTTTTAGTGTGAGTCTATTTGGTGAAGTTTCTATCCTTCTCTTTAGCCTTCTAGTCATTGCTTCAGCTGCGTCCCTTGTAGTCTGACCCTATGCAGGCACAGTTTTGGCCACAGAGAAGGATTTGAGGTGGATTTACACATAGGTTTATGGCTGTATCTGTTGAAGGATTTCCCTCTCAACTCCAAGTTGGTCTGGCAGCCTCAAATTGTGACCTTTTGACTCCTTAGCCTTATAAGACATTTCTGCTTAGCTCTTTCACCCATGAACTGTCCAAAGTAGGACGTGCTCTCAGGGGAATGGACAGTTGAATCAGTATCTCACGTACTATAGCTCCTCTCTTCCAAGGGTTTGCCCTTTTCAGTTTCTCCCTACTTTTGGTCGCTTCCTAGTGACTACAAACATTTTTTTTTTTCATATTTTGTCCTGTGTTTCTTTATTTAGTATCTGTTCCGCTAAATTGTATTTGATTGTTACATATTTGTTTTTAACATGTAAACTTGATGAGAGCACAGGGTGTGTTTTATTAATGTTTGTTCTATCCCATTGTCTGACACAGAGCAGTGCCATTTACATAGCAGCTACTTAATAAATGTTGATTTGGATTTTATTTTTATGAAGAGTCAGGATTTAAAGTCTTCTTAAAAATTCATTTCTATTTTTAGTATACTACCCTGAATATGAGTTCAAAAGAGATTTTTTAGGTGAAAATCTAAAGTATAAATATTCCTTTAAAAATTTTTACTATTTAAATATTTATTTTAAAGATAATTTTTGTATTTTAATATTAATTTTAATTCATTTTAATGTTGACATATTATCATGTGATCTACAAAGCTGCTAAAGTTACTGCCTAAAACTATTGGATTTTCAATTAAAGTTGATACCAAAATGTATTATTTTCATATTAATTTATGCAAAAGCAAACTTACTTTTCTATGCAAAATAGAACAGAGATGTCTTTCTTTATAGAGTACTGGTAATTTCCAAATTCTCTGTAGTATGTGGTTGAAAATAATATCTTTGAATAATTTTATTTAAAAAGGATTTTTTAATGCTATTTTTAAATCGGACTTTTCAAGATCAGTCTAATGGAAAAAAAAATTGGTCTCCTCATGTCACAATTGTATTAATAGAATTTTTGGAGGGGGTCATCCAATTTTCCCTTGTTATCAAGTTAAATATTCTTAACTTGCGGGGAAGTAACTATAGCCCTAATCTTAATAAATCAACCTATTTTTAGGTGTAATTTATAGTCATTAACATGATTTAGTACTAACTATATTTTGTTTTCATAGCTCAGGGTGTCCTTGAATGCAAAGAGGTATTATAAACTGTTTTCTTTTAAATGGAATTTTTAGTTTGTATACAAATTCTGTATTTATTGCCCGTGCCATTTGATGATCACAGTAAATTTATTATGTCAATTTCAAGAATAGGTTATAATATTTGTACCATAACAAACCATAGTTGCATTTGTTCATATTTATGAATTTTTCTTTTTGATTACTTGAAAGAGGTAAATTGTTAAATGAAGCTATATAACTTCCTTTTTCTCTTTTCTTCTTTAGAATCAAGTTTCTTACTGGGAAATGCCCAGATTGTGGATTGGCCTGTAGTTTATAGTAATGACGGTTTTTGTAAACTCTCTGGGTATCATCGAGCTGACGTCATGCAGAAAAGCAGCACTTGCAGGTAGGTAATAGAACAGCTTAGTAATCTCTTCTGAATTTAATGAAATTCTGAATGTGGTTGAAAGGCTTAAGCCCACTTGGTGTCACATGTAGAAACTATAGGGTTAAAAATTATATTAGAATATTAAGGAGACTAAATCATCAATGGAAATACATAGATTAAGAGCCTTTGGTGAGAACTTTTGGAAAGAGAAAAATTTTTACATATCTGTGACTTAATTAATTCACTCAAGAAACATTTTTTGATTACCTACTGTGAGCCAGGAACTGGTGTAGGTACTGAGTGATTGGAGGTTCATCCTGTGTCAGGGAACCACTTTTGGCATCAGCATCTCTGGAACAACTAAAACTGTCTTGAACAAGAGTAAACAACCTGCATTCAAGTAGAACATGTTTCATGAGCGTTTAAAGAACATCGAAATAAAGTTCTTACATCCTGTGTAAGTCACATGTACTTCGTAATGTTGGTACATTGTACCATTGCTGTTTTGTTCGACTTATTTAAAACAGAGTCTGACTTATGTTATTTATACCAATTCTTTTTAAAATATGTAATTTCTGTGAGTTTAAAGAAAATATTAAGAAAAAAAGGGGATCAGAAAAAAGAAAAGAAAACCATATGAGGGACTAATTTAGAACTGAAAACTTTTCCACAATATTTCAGTAAGGCCAGATGGGATGTTTTTTCCTTGAGTTAATTTTTCTCTAAAGCTCTCACTCTACTAACCACTGAACCAAGTTATTTTAGAACTAGAAGGGATCTGAATATTTTTCTAGGCCAAATCCTCTGTTTTTCAGATGAGAAGACTGAGGTAGAGCTATGTTAAGGGCCTTACCTAGGGAAACAGTGATTTATCTTTTTTCTACCCATTTATGCTGAGAAGCATTGTATATAATTATATACATACACAGTTGACCCTTGAACAACGTGGATTTGAACTGCCTGGGTCCACTTATACACGGATTTCTTTCAACAAAATGCAGATGGAAAATACAGTAATGGGGTATGCGAAACCTGCGTATAGGGAAGGTTTATATGTGGATTCTGCAGAGCTGAGGAGGGGACTTGAGTGTGTGAGGATATTGGTATACGTGGGGGTCCTGGAACCAATCCTCTGTGTACACTGAGGAACAAACCTTCTTTTCCTCTGTACTTGCACACACACAAACACACACACACGCGCGCACGCGCGCACACACACATTTATTCTGTGTCTTCGTGGAGGGCAGAGATTTCATATTATGCCATTGAGTCCAAACCTGTCTACACACAGGAATCACTTAAATAGGTTTTGCAAAGCATAGGTTCCCACACCTCTTAAACCTACTGAATCAGAATCACCTGAAGTGGGTGGGTGGGGTCAGGAGTCAGTATTTTTAACCAACACCTTAGATGATTCTGATGCTTATCCAGGTTTGAGAAATAATCTGTTCAAACTCAAGAAGTTCCTTCCCTTCCCTTCCCCCAGCCATCTTCATTTCTCCCTCCGCTAAAGCTATTCCCATATTTAGTCTTCGCTCCCAGGTATGAAACTGGTAAATGGGAGTGTTGAAAAATGATGGCCCCTGGTTGAGAAACTCCCTTTAAGAGCAGGTTTTCTTTGTGCCTTTTTAACCATGGGGTGGGCCTTCGCTCTTGTGCTATCACGGTCACTAACATGTGTGTTCTAGGTACTGGGAGGCTGACTGTCTATATTAAACATCACAGCTCCGTTGTGCCCCCCAGCAGGGTTTAAGTTAGGAAAAGGTTAGTTTTGTGGTAGACCTTATCCTGTAGAACAGTTTTTATAGAGAGTTCCAGAAAACACAGATGCTCCCATACCCATTTTTTATTCTTGGACTGCTAATACTCCATCTTCCACCTGAAGGTAATTATGATTCCCTAAAAAAGATGAGTTTTCCCCTTCTCTGACTCTCATAGCTCTTTGTGTGTATTTCTGTTGGCATTATCATTTGACCTTAAACTCATTTGCCTTATCCCTTGGGTTTTTATTCTTATTGCTTTTGCTGTCACTTTTGAGAAGTACTTCTTTTCATATCTGAATATATTGTAAAGCTTTGCTCCAATCCCTTCTTGTGTCCCATGTATGCCCTATCCCCAGCCTGTTTTCTTTGGGAAGTACAATTTTTCCTGCAAAGAATTCATTACAAAAAATGCTGGTGTGTTACGTTAGCATATTCTCTCCTCTGAAACAGTTGCTTTTGCCCTCTTACCACAAGTACCAGATTTTAAGTGCCTTGAAGGTAGGAATTCCGTCTTGCTTACTTTTGTATTTACTGTGGGACACAGCATTGTGTTTTATGCCAGTATTTGTTGACTGAGATGGGCGTGTTTCGTAATAAACTGCAGCCTAGGTCTCAGATGCTTCTACATAGTGTGCTTGTGCTTATTATTTTTCATCCCAAGTGTTACAGCATTGGAGGTGGGTAACAGAGAATTTTGGATTACGTTATGCTTTTTTACAGTGGAAAAAAGTATGTAAGTCTTCCTTCAAGTCGTCTTTGCTTATCAGAGACAGTATTTTCAAAATGATCATGTTCTGAACGTAAGCAATTATTACTTGCTTGTGCAAAGTGCTAAATGTGTTTTGCTAATCTAAAAATTGCAACGAGTTTAATGCCCTCACAGAGTGATGAAGAGTGGCATCTGATGTATGAGCAAATGATATCTGAATGCTATCAGGTCTTCTTGGAAGCATGACCTATTTTAATGTACTCCCCTTTTAAACGTCCTCATCTCCTTCTATTAAACTATACCCACTTTATGTTTGCTGCAGCATTATTTAGAAGAGTGAAGACCTGTAAATAATCAAAATGTGTAGTAATACATTTGTTAAAAAATATCATGGCAAAGCCCTATTTTTCTAAGTTATATATTAGAAGGACAATGATACTAGAAAAAGTTAATATGTTATCGTGTAAAGAAAAACAAACCCGAAACAAAACCCAAAACCAAAAAAAAAAAAAAAAAAAAAAATCCAAACTACCCCATGTTTATAAAGTAGTATCTGCATGGTGATTCTGATTCTTTCTTTACGTAGAGCCTTTAAAAAATTTCTTAAATAAATATAGAAAAGCCTTTGAATAGGAGACATAAAACACAGGGAGAAAAGAAAAAATTATATACATATTTAGAAATACAGGGTAAATGGCTAAAGGTTGTTATAGTATGTGGAATCACTGAATTCCAATTGAATATAAATCACTTCATACTGAAAATAACCTTGTAAATAATTTGAAGAATTTTACTGATCTTATTATAATAATGACAAGTTTCAGACAAACCTAAAATAACAAGAAGCTACAAGGCAGTGAGCTTCATTTTGTGTGGGAAAATGCAGCTTGTGACACTGTGTGTATCAGAAAAAAAGAGTCATCTTTATATACAACTTGCATTAGATGATTTATAGTCAATAGACTTAAAGTAGCAACTGATAAATGATTACATGTCATACTGTAAAATGTTCAAATGTGAATTGTTTTATGCGGAAATTAAAAAACACATTATTTTTTGTTTTTTTTACAGTATCAAGAAGCTAATATTTATTTCTTCTGTTTTCTTATCTTTTTCCTTCTCTGTCCTTCCCAACCCCTCTCCCTTTGGACTAGACACACAGAATCGAGTTAAACATACGCCTCAGTTTTGTCTCAATATTTCCTTGTGCTCTATCTGGGCGAGTTCTCTGTTTTATTTCCTTCTCTTTCTTTTTCTTTTTCCTTTCATCCTATCCCCCTTTCTCCTTCCATAGTTATTCACTCTAGTGTGTTTATTGTATGTCTTTCTAATCCATCTTCCATTTCTTTATTAAGTATGTGTATTCTTGAAATGATGTGGCTTTGTATGTGTTTGTTTTTAAGACCTGCATACTTCTTACTGTAGAGTGATATTTGGGGTTTCTAACTCTTTTCATCCAACGTGATGTCGTTGAGATCTCTTTATGTTGCTGTATGGTAACCTATCTCATTATGTCTACTGCTCCAGTGTCTCTTCAGCCTTAATTTTATTTATACGTTCGACTAGTCCTGGAATCCAACTTCTGATACTTTGCTATCTTCCACGACTTGGAGATAAACATCTTAATGTACATCTTACTGTGGCCCTGTGTGAGAAGTTTTCTGTCTCTCTGTCCCAAAATGGAATTACTGGGTAGTAGAATATATGCAGAAGTCGTAAATTAACTGCTATGAGATTGCCGTCCCGAGTAACCTCCTGTTTCACTCCCACCAGCCATGAGTGAGGGTTTTGGTTTTCCTACATCCTTGCTATATCATAATAGTATCTAACTTCCTATTAAAAAAAATCTTATATGTGCTAGGTATTATCTCATTTTTGTCTTAGCTAAAATTATGACACGTATGACACTTCAGGATTCCTAGGAATTTTAAATCTAGTACATTTTATTGCCTAATAATTTCATTTCCAAGCCTTTGGATTATTTTGCTGCTTATTGGAGGGCACAAAAAGTATTTCATGTTTAAAGAAGTAGGCTTTGGGACAATAGCATTTATTTATTTTTTAATTTTTAATTATTATGGATATATAATAGTTATACACATTCATGGGGCACATATGATCTTTTGGTGCAGGAATACACTGTGTAATGATCAAATCAGAGTAAGTGGGGTATCCATCACCTCAAGTATTTATAATTTCTTTGTGTTAGTAACATTCCACTCCCACTCTTTTAGTTATTTTAAAACATAAAATAAATTGTTGTTAACTATAGTCACTCTATTATGCTACCAAATACTTGATTTTATTCAGTCTATCAGACTGTGTTTTTGTACCCATTAACCATCATCTCTTTATCCCCTCTGCCCACTACCCTTCCCAGCCTCTGCTAACCATCATTCTACTCTTTACCTTTATGAGTTCAATTTTTTTTTAGATCCCACATATAACTGGGAACATGTCATTCTTGTCTTTCTATGCTTGGCTTGTTTCACTTAACATAATGTCTTCTAGTTCCATCCATGTTGTTGCAAATGACAGGATTTCATTCTTTTTCTATGGCTGAATAATATTCTTTTGTGTATATGTACCATTTTTTTTCATTTTTTTATTTTAAAATATTATTGGGGTACAAATGTTTTTGGTTACATGTATTGATTTGTTATGCTTGAGTCAGGGTTGTAAGTGTGCCCATCTCTCAGATAGTGTTCACTGTACCTATTAGGTAGATTTTCACTTGTCCCCTCCTCCTCTTCCCCCTGCTTGATTTTCACTGAGTTTTACTTCCCTCTGTGCATGTGTGCTCATAGGTTAGTTTCAATTTAATAGCGAGCACATGTGGTGTTTGTTTTTTCTTTCTTGATGTACTTCACTTAGGATAGTGGTCTCCAGTTCCATCCTAACTGTTGCAAAAGGCCTTAATTCATCCTTCTTCATAGCTGGTAGTATTCTATAGTATACATATATCACATTTTGTTAATCCCCTCATGAATTGATGGGCACTTGGGTTGATTCCACCTCTTTGCAATTGTGAATTGTGCTGCAATAAACATTTGAGTGCAGGTGTCTTTTTGATAAAGTGACTTCTTTTCCTTTGGGTAAATACCCAGTGGTGAGATTGCTGGATTGAATGGTAGGTCTACTTTTAGTTCTTTGAGGAATCTGTGTATGGTTTTCCATAGAGGTTGTACTAATTTGCAGTCCGACCAACAGTGTTTAAGCATTCCTTTCTCTCTGCATCCACACCAGCATCTATTGTTTTTGGACTTTTTAATACAAGCCATTCTAACTGGGGTAAGGTGATATGATATCTCATTGTGGTTTTAATTTGCATTTCCTTGATAATTAGTGACATTAAACATTTTTTCAAATGTTTATTGGCCATTTGTCTTTATCCATTCATCTGTTGGTGGTCACTTAGGTTGATGCCATATCATGGCTATTGTGAATAGTGTAGCAATAAATATAGGAGTACAGGTATCTGTTTGTTATACTCATTTTGTTTCTTTTGGATATATACCCAGCAGCAGGATTGCTGGATCATATGGTAGTTCTATTTTTAGTTTTTTGAGGAACCGCCATTCTGTTCTCCATAGTGGCTGTACTAATTTACATTCTTACCTACAGTGTATGAGAGTTCCCCTTTTTCTATCTCCATGTCAGCATTTGTTGTTGCTTGTATTTTGGATAAAAGCCATTTTAACTGGGGTGAGATTATGTCCCAGTATATTTTTGATTTGCATTTCTCTGATGATTAGTGATATTGAGCATTTTTTTCATATACCTGTTGGACATTTGTATGTCTTCTTTTGAGAAATGTCTACTCAGATCTTCTGCCATTTTTGATTGGATTATTTATTTCCTATTGAGTTGTTTGAACTCCTTATATATTCTGGTTCTTAATCTCTTGTCAAATGGGTAGTTTGCATATAATTTCACCCATTCTGTAGGTTGTATCTTCACTTTGTTAAGTGTTTCCTTTGCTATGCAGAAGCTTTTTAACTTTATGTAATCCCATTTGTCCATTTTTGCTTTGGTGTTTTTGAGATCTTAAGAAATCTTTGCCAAGACCAATTTTCTGGAGTGTTTCCCCAAAATTTTCTTCTAGTAGTTTCATACTTTCATGTCTTACATTTAAGTCTCTGCAGCCATGTCAACATTTGTTGTTTTGGGATTTTTTGATAAAAGCCATTCTCACTGGAGTTAAATGATATCTCAGTGTGGTTTTGATTTGCGTTTCCCTGACAATTAGAGATGTAACATTTTACAGATGAAACAGTTTTCATATGTTTTTTGGCTATTAGTCTATCTTCTTTTGAAAATTTTCTGTTCATGTCTTTTGCCCACTTTTTAATGGGGTTATTTGTTTTTTTCTTGCTGATTTTCTTGAGTTCTTTATGGATTCTAGTTATCAGCCCTTTATCAGATGGATAGTATGCAAATATTTTCTCCCATTCTGTAGGTTGTCTGTTTACTCTAATGATTGTTTCTTTGGCTGTGCAGAAGCTTTTTAATTTGATCAGATCCCATTTATTTATTTTTGTTGTTGCTGTGAATGCTTTTGGAGTCTTCTTCATAAATTCTTTGCCTAGGCCAATGTCTGTAAGAGTTTTTCCAACATTTTCTTCTAGAATTCTATAGTTTCATGCCTTAGGTTTAATCCATTTTGATTTGATTTTTGTATATGGCAAAAGATAGGGATCTAGTTTCATTCTTCTGCACATCAATATTCTCTTTCCCCAGTACCATTATTGGAGAGAATTTCCCTTCTCCAATGTGTGTTCTTGGCACCTTTGTTGAAAATGAGTTGACTGTAAATGCATAGATTTATTTCTGCCTTCTCTATATTGTTTCCTTAGTTTATGTGTCTGTTTTTATACCTGTACCATGCTGTTTTGGTTACTGTAGCTTTGTAATATAATTTGAGATCGGGTAATGTGATTCCTTCAGCTTTGTTCCTTTTGCTCAGAATGGCTTTGGCTGTTCTGGGTCTTTTATGGTTCCATATACACTTTAGGATTATTTTTCCTATTTTTGTGAAGAATATCATTGGTAGGGAGAGTGGCATTTCAAAGCATGTGATCTTACCTCATGATTTTTAAGAAGCCCTGACATTCAGCACATACTGTCATTGATTGGGTAGGGACCACTTTAATTAACCTGAAACTTAAAAGCCAGTTCTGCTATCCTTTTTTTTGTTGTTGTTGGATAGAGGGGTGAGAAGGGCAATTAGGTGGTATAGGTAGGGAAGATTGAAGAGTAGATAGATACTTTCAAATATATTTATTTCTAGAAGACCATTAATAATCCTTTACCTAAGCTATCAAATTAGACAGTGAAGCAGAGATATTAAGAGACATTTTATTGGATAGATTTCACAAGCAATTTTATTAACACAGAATTATCTCAGAAGCCAACAAAAGCACTTGACATGTGATCGATGTCAGTCAGTCTGGCTCCATTTGGCTGAGGCTCTGCCTTGCACGGTGGCTATGAGGACAATTGCTGGAGAGCAAAGGTGCCTCAGTGATGTCAGACTCTGCGTATTGGAGAAGTCCAGTGCTATCCCTGGCTTTCCTTAATTACATGTCATGGATCTGCCATTTATTACTCCATCTAAATCCTTTTGAGACCATATAAATTCATGGGTTGTGATCCACTGTGTAAAGTAATAATGCCTTTGATTTATTCCAAAATTACCTTTCAGATTTTGAAAGCTGTGTTCTTATTTGCTTTTAATTTTTCTTCCTTAACTCACTCTCTCAGGTTTGTTTTTTTTTTTTTTTAAATCCTTTGACTGCAGATCTCAGTTCACCTGCCATTAACCTTTGTAGTGATTCTGCTGTTGTGGCCAGTCTGATCTGGAGACCACATTTATCAACTGCATTTACTCAACCTCTGTTGTTTCTTTGATGAGGCATTTGCTAGCCTGTGAGCTATAGCCAATAGGTATATAGTATTACCAGTTACCAGTGGTGACTGAGTGTGGTGGTTTAGTTTAGGAACATTTTTGCCCTTTTAGTATAGAGTAAGATAGGCTGGTACAACTCATGATCAGTTTACATTTTTTCAGAGCTATAACGTTCTTTTCTCCCTTGGAAGTCTATCAACCATTATAGCCATCCTTACTGTTAGGTGTCAAAAGAGGCTTGTTTGTGAGATTTTGATGTCAGAAAAAGGGATCCCAGAATAAATAAATCCTGCTACAAATCAAAGATGCCCATTCCCCAAAGTTTTCTAGGTCAAATACACATGAAGAATAACTGCCAGATGTTTAGGCAAGGTGGATGTGGCTTAGACCAAGCCTGGAGAAAACTTATCACTTACTTCTAAGATTAGATCTTTCCACTCGTCAGTTGTGTGGCAAGAAAAGTGTCAGATTATACAGGGGCAGGTCCTGAATGAGCTTATGCTTTTACCTCCTGGGCTCACAAAGGAAGAAGTTTACAGAAACATGTGCATATCCCTTTAAAGCACAGCAACCCTGCCTGTTGGCAAGAGCGGCACAATCTGTATCCTAGAATTGTGGAGAAGCAAGGGGGTGGGGCTGAGGTCCTTATTCTAACCCCATCCATAAGAAGCAGCCCAGTCATTTTTCAGTACATTATAATTTGTAACTTCATGTGCATTATCCTTTTAATAGTCACCCTTTGAGTTATATCATCATTATCATCATTTTACTGATGAAGAAACTATGGGCCAGAGAGGTTATATGACTCGCCCAAGAATTATCCAGTTTGTAAATAGTCCTCCAAATGCAAGGGTCCTCTGTCACATCATGACTGCTCAGTACTATAGCAGACATAGATTGCTTCTGTGAATCCAATTTTGTTTTCCTTTCAATAAAATATAATAATATAGTTGTAAAAGTCATTTATAATTACCAAAGGGGAGCTTGGCATTCTCTGTAAGAAAGGGAGTGGAAGTTATGTAATTTTAAAAATATTTCCATTATATATTCCTTGAGGATATTCAGTAAGACACATGAAAACTGTATAAAATTATTAAATATAGTTTCTAAAGCCTGATGCTTACCATTTCTAAAATTTATGTCCTCTCAAATTCTATTAACCCTTCAAGACTGCATTGAGTTTCAGCCATCCTGAATGAGACTTTGGGAAACTGTGATAAAACATTCAACACTTACATGTGACAAAACCAAGCAAATAAGCAAAATGTGCCATGCCCACAGAGAACATGGAATCACTGATTTAGTCAATATGGTTTGGACAACTTTGGATGAAAATACTTTCAGAGTTTGAATTAACCTCCAGAACACTTGCTTTGGGAGGATAGATAGTATGTTTCAGACATTCTTTATGGCCTGTTTTGAAATATCTTTTATTATTTAACTGTTGTATTTCACCACTTCAAATATGTGTTCTGTCACTGGAAATATATGGTATAATAAATTTAAAATGAAAAGTCTGAGTGGAACAATGTAAGAAATAAAAGACTGTTTTAAAAAAAGCATTCAGATTTTAATAGTCAAGGATTTTTTCCTTAAGTGTCTTTGTTTTCCTAGGATGAGTGATTTTAGCATGGGAAGGACTTAACTAATGAAGATGTATTATGGAATTTTTATAGTTTATTTGAAAAATTGCTTGTTTCTTTTAATCTCTCTTCAGAATTTTAGCTGCATCAGACCTGTGTTGTATTTCTTCTTAAGTAGTAGTAAACCAATTCTTCGAAGTTTCTTTTTTTAAAAAAATTTAAATTGTAACTTATTTTTTAATCCTATTAGAATTAATTTTTCACAATTTTTACCCTAAGTGCTTGTTGTATATACAGGCTTTTTAATTCTGTTTTTCTGTTGACCAGTTCTGAATATTGTGTTGCTGTTTATTGAACCACAGAAAGGTGTCATTTTGTAGCAAAAGTAAAGTGGTTTTTCTTTCTTTTTTTTTTTTTTAAGACTTCAAATATTTGGTTAGTGTAATTGCCCTTATCTTAAATTTTTAAATGTTTCTTCTTTACTAAAGAGTCTTTTATTAAAAATAAAAGTTAGGAAAAGAATGGCTATTTAAAAAAGTTTGCTTTTCTATAAAATATTGTTTATAGTATTAAGCTAATTTTTTGGTGGGGTGGGTGGGAGTGGCCATGTGTTCTTAAACTGAAGAATTCTAATTTAATTATAAAGTCTTCAAGAGATTTTTATAAAACTCACCTGAGCTGACATTCAGTTTTGACAGGAACAGTGACTTTTCAATGCTGGCTTTTCAGGTAGTCTCTGAAGCTTCGTGTGTCAGTCTAGATATAAGATCACGGAGTAAGACTGTCATTTTATTCTGAGATTCTTTTACTTATTTTATTAGTGCAATGACAATTACAATTTTTCTTTTAACATAAAATATAGAAATATTATAATTGAAAAGGAAAGGTACACATTTCTCAGTGCTGGGACAGTCTTTGGTCTGCCTTCTCTTCTTCCCCTTATTTCTTGGTTTCTGGAGTTGTAATTGCTTAGGTTAGTGTTCTAGAAGATGGGCTTGAGTTACCCTGTAATTTCTAGTTGTAATGTGGTGTTGCTATGGGAGCCTGCTCGTCTTCACTGGATCTTGCTAACAAACTATGCTTTCTATGTTGTAAATTTTACAGATTGGTAAAATCAGATGCGGATTTTCCATGAGGGGAATGAATCTAACCTTCAGGGGCCCTCACTTGGGTGGATGTCCTTCAAGGCTCTGTATCTAATTTTGTTTTATAATTTTGTATTCTTTTCCTTAAAGAGAGCTCCATAGATTGTATAAAGTTCAGGCTTTACCACACTTTGGATCTACCTCTGGCCAATATGTGAACTCTGAAAACAGGAAGAAAAACAATAACAAGGATATACATTTGACCTTTCAAAATCTTAGTTAAGACACCTAGCAGTGCCGTATTTTCTTTTCTGGTGGAAGAAAGGGTCTGGATCATTAAACTAAGCAGTAGAACTATGTATCTAAAACTATTAATAGGTGCATAACTAATGACTTTGAAACCATCAAGAGTGGAGTTTTAGAGACATGTAGTCCTTGAGTGAGTTCTGCTGTGTAGATATCAGATTTTTGCTGAGGTTCTCTTAGAAAAATAGAGAATGTCAAATGCTAGAGAGTTTTTGTGGATTGTAGACATTCACTCCTTAATCTATGTTTTGATTTGTATGTTCTTCTAGTCACAGTAATAGATGCCAGCTTTAGTTTCCTCCCATTAGCCACAATTGTATCGACCGTGAGAAAACCCTCTGAAATGATAAGAATGCCAATGCACTATATGTATAATATACAGTCCTTTATGGTAGTATGGAAGCATAAAAAAGCCCGTGGAAGCTGAAACCATGTGATATGACCTTAATACTCAATGGAAAAAATTATGATTGTTTTGTCACCTTTAAAATTGTCAAAGCATTGAAAACTCTCTTACTGTTGGTTATAAATGCAGGGAGAATAAAATGATAATAAATTAATATTTAGTACAGTGTGACTTAGAACATTGGAAACATTGAGAATTAAAGTCTTTTTTTTCTTTGTAAAAAACTTATCACAAGTCATTGGAATAATACTTGCCTTCTCATAATATAACTGATGATATAAAGAGAGCATCTTTGCTATCTCTTTGCAAATTTTCATACTCCTTTCTAAGTTTGAATCAATTTCAAATATCTGACCCTTTCACTTTCACTAATGTAAACTATCTACTAGAGCTCCTTTAATCTGAAGTATTTTTTACTGGTGTCACTTCCTCTGGGAAACCTTCGTCCTTTCTGTCACAACCACTTTGCCCATTTATGTTAAGTTCACCTTTACTAAGTCCCTCTGGCTGCATATCTGGAGTTTCTCAAGTGACAGCAGTGTCCACTTTTCCACGGTCATCTGTGTCTTCTGTAACTTCATTTATGTTCGATTTGAATTTCCCTTCCAGCATTGTCACTTTTTATATCTTCAGTGGACTTTAATCTTTGTTGGCTAATTCCTGCTTTTAATGATCTACTTTTGTAAAATGTCATGTGGGTTTATCACTGAGAGACAAAGAGGCAACATGACTACATGCTTTGCTGTCTGTGCATGAACAGAATAAGAGGTTTGGAAGAAGTGGTTGGTCCCTGGTCTTGGTGTGCATCTGTTATTTACTAGTGACTTGTAGACTGAAGAGCTAGCAGCGAAGTTTGTATGTTGCGCAGTCAGTCACAGTTAACAGACTGTGGTCACTGTAATTTGAACTGTGTGTTACAAAACTGGTGGTATTTAACTAAACCATGGTGACTGAAATTTCTGCATATAGGAACAGTGAAACATATATTTCATAGAAACCTTTATAATGTTTAAGAGAAAATTATCAACAAATGCTTAAATATTAATACATTTTTCGTTATGAGGGGATAACATGCATCCTAATTTTGGTAAGGTGTGTTTGTAAATATTGTCCTAAGGAATTATTGGTTCTAAAAATACAACATGGGAAATTCAAGCATTTTTTTATTCACCGATAGGGACCAATCACATCAATGCAGGCAGAAGCCTTTTATAAAAAAAAAAAAAATTAAGGTGATTATAGAGGTGTAAACAGAACTCTAGTAAATGAATCAAGAATTACCTCTCTTTTTTTCTCTCTCTCTCTCTGACTTCTACAGCTAGCTTTTAAAAAGAAGTTTAACAATCATGATTAAAACATGATTTAGAGCCGGGCTCTGTAATCCCAGCTACTTGGGAGGGTGAGGCCAGAGGATTGATTGAGTTCAAGGTTGCCAGGAGTTCGAGGTTACAGAGAGCTATGTTTCTGGCGCTGCACTCCAGCCTTGGTGACAGAATGAGACCCCATCTCTAAACAAAACAAAGCAAATCCCTCTAAAACAAAAACAAAAACAACAATGAAAACATCGTTTTAGTTCATTGTGTGGGAGCAACATTATGTTTTGTAACCACATTTGACTGCTTAATCAAAGACAAATGTATGGTTTTTATGTAGCATTTAAAGGACAACACAAAACTGAAATGGATTGTTTTTTTTTTCCCCACCAGTTTTATGTATGGTGAATTGACTGACAAGAAGACCATTGAGAAAGTCAGGCAGACTTTTGACAACTATGAGTCAAACTGCTTTGAAGTTCTTCTGTACAAGAAAAACAGTAGGTATCTAAATTAGCACTAAGATATGCCAGCTTTTTATTAATGCTGTATTTTGGTAAGTGGCAGTTGAGCTAAAATGTAGTGAGAATGTAAAATTTTTATTGTTCCTTCTCTTGGCAGGGGCAGAGGTTACTGGTGAAATTAGGTAATAAAATTAATAAATGATTCTACTTATGAAAAGCAACCTTTTGAGGAATGGAAGAAAAATATGGTGCATTTTAAATGTGATCTTTTTATATCAGGTAGCAAATTATTTTATAATTAATACTCATGGTGAATATCCTATAGTTATGTGACAACAACTAAAAATGACAGAGAAATTCATTAACTTCTTGTGGTTAAAGGAAAAGGTAATTGGTAACACTGGGCATGTGCAGTTACCTTTCCACACAAACAGGTAACAGGTGAATACGCGGTAGCTACATGAGGTGAAGCCTTGCCAATATAATATGGCCTTTTGCCAGACTCAGACTGTTTGGTGTGGAAGGCTACTGGAAGTAGTCATTACTTTCAGAGCGGGCTATTCACATGTGGAAAATTTGTATCGATTGTTGGGAGCTGTTCTCTAGGATGAGATTTGTGTGTGGTAAACTCTTGATTTATATAATCACACAGTACCTCATGATATAGACTTTCCATCAGAGTTTGGAGAAAAAACAAACAAAAAACCAATGAGTACACTCAACAGCTAAGTTGCCTTTCGAATTCACATTCTTTGCTTGGTTACCTACTTTTGTCTCATTTTGCTCCTTTCCCAAATTGTCCTTTCTTTCTGTTTTGAACAGTCACTTCATAAGATGGGTCACTGTATTTAGTGTTAATCGTAAATGATAGCAAAGTCCACTGTTATCTTCAGTGGAAATTGATGGTTACTATTCTTCCAAGTTTGGGAAACATTTTAGCATCAGCAGGAAACATTTGTTCTATGTTCAGTGCCCGCTGGATTTGTGGAGCGTAATATATCCTCTCCATTTTCCTCATGCATTTGTTATCTATGGAATATTTAGAATTAAAATTAGATTTCTGTTTTTATTAATAGATTAACAAAGTGATAGCTTTATTATGAGTGACAAAGGCATTGTTTGATAATGGGAACATCTGTCTATAGTGGTTTTACCTAAGGAATGTCTTATCATCTTACCTTTCATTTTAGAATCAAGGCCAAAAAGATATTTCTGTTTGAAGTCATAGCTAAATGTCAGTTTGTTTGTCACTAAGAAAACAATCCAGTCTCTGTCCTCTACAAGAGAAAAGGCAGGTTGTAGATGCTTTCTGGGTCTTTTTGACCAGGTCCAAATACATACTGATAATTGGTAGCAGACCCACATCCCAATGACGCCTTCATTTTCAAATACGTTTG
Organism: Indri indri; assembly: GCA_004363605.1. NCBI lineage: Eukaryota > Metazoa > Chordata > Mammalia > Primates > Indriidae > Indri > Indri indri. Next base: position 87,904 of record RJWJ010002075.1, on the reverse strand, counting down.
CTATTCCCTGAATGACTTAGCTATGTGCCCTGAGTTTAACAATGTAAGAATATTCCATATTACTCGTAGTACTAAGGTCATTCATTCTGACATTTAAGCAGAATAAACAAATCTTTGCCTGCTTTTAAATCATCAAAGGGAAGTCCATAGTTTCTGAGTTTCTCAAAAATACCTTAGTGGAGTTTCTGTTTTATTTATGTACTTTAAATCATGTTAGTAATTACTTGAATTTTACATTTCCAAAGGCCTCCTTCCAGGGTGGTTTATATATTTTATATACCTTATGGTACTGTAGATTAAAATTTGTGTCTGCTTTCTGTGTATTATGAGCATTGGGTTTTGTTTTTATTTTTTGCTTTAATCATAAGGATAGGTATTATCTATGTATTGTAATGGAGTTCTACTATTTAAAAGCAACTTTAAAACAATCTCATAAGTAGTTAGCTGAAAGCTTTGAACATCAACTAAAAACGTGTATTCTTATGACTTTTAAAAAATGTTAGAAAAATTCACACATCTGTAGAAAACGGTTTTGGGAATGCCTGAATGCCAATCCTCCCAGCACGTCCATTAAGTAATTAGGTTAAACACCATTTTGCAAATGGGGGGATTGAGATGTCTGATTTAGTATGTGTCACAATTAAAACATTTCAGTTTGCAGCCTCTGTTCTTTGGGTCCAGTGCTCCAGTGCTCTGATTAGCACAGGGATGTTTTTACTGTGGGATGGTGATTTTCAAATGGCTCTTTCTGAGTACACAGAGGCAGAACTCTGACAGCTGGGGCCACTCCAAGTAATCAATGCTCTGGGTTTCCAGCGGCAACAGTCTTCTCTGCCTCACACTCCCAGGCTCCCTGGCCCCCTGCACCCCCAATCCGGAATATGAAGGCTATTTCACCAGCTACTTGGCAGATACTCAGCCTACTTGGGAAGTCCGAGCCTGTGGCTTGAAAAGTTGAAAAAAATCTACCTCGGTATCTAAAGCAGTTTTAAAGACAGCTCTGACTCCATGCCAGAATTAGAAAAGTTGCTGTTTCGTAGGAAGGCACGACATGTAACATCATCTCTTTCTGTTGAGATTTCTAACAGTTTGGAAAATGACTTATTTTTAATGCACTTTTCTCCTTGTTTATGACCCCTCCGCCTCAAGCTCACTGTGTTGGAACAGCCATAGGCTGTGTATCTACTAACGTCTGGGTCTGGCGATTTGTAAAACTGTGCACATCACTCACAGTTCCTGGACACGCTATGTGAAATAAGAAAACAGAAACCAAAGAACACGCCTCTCTAGGAGATGATGTGATTGTTTTTGAAGTCCCTGTCTCATCCTGCAATCATTTTGGAAAGGGCTGTGTCCTTCCATAGGCCCCCTGGGGTTGCCAAAAAAAATCTGGTTGTCAGAATTAAGTATTTCTGTAGAAATCTCCTCTCTCTAATTTTCTGACTTTTTAAGCCTGGTAGTTAAGTCACCTTATCTTGTCTAAATGGCATATTCCCCTTGATGGTAACATTAGGTGAATTTTTTTTGGCCATAGGTACGGGGTTGCTTCTTATTTGGTTTTCACTGGAAACCACTAAGAGGCTATCAACTATCACTGACCGGCTAGTAATAACTGTACATTTCACTCCTCAAATTCTAAACCTTATAAAAAATCTTTCTGTGTTAAGGTAAAATATTTGAAGGGGCTTTATTGCTCTGTGGCTTGGATAAAATGTCATGGAAAATGTATCTTTTTGATTCTAATGGAACATTCCTTCAGTGTTTTATCACTTAATGGATAATTACACCTTCAGAGGCATGTCTTGTGCCTTCACGTATTTATTATTCGGGATATACCACTTCCTGCTTTGTCCAAATCATAAGCCTTGAATGCTTATGATTTGTTCCCTAGAGTCTATGGCAGCCCTCCTTTGAAGAACGTGGTGACAGAGTCCAGCTTCACGCTTTGAGTGGGAGAGGTAGGAAGCTGTGGTTCATGAAGACACCTGCGACTCTCAAGGGTCTCAACCCTTGATATGTCTTTTTATTTTTAAATTTTTTTCATTTCAGCATATTATGGGGGTACAAATTTTATCAAAAAGTCCCAAGATGTGTCTGTTTTTAAAATTTTATATTTTTAAGGTTGCCTTAAAAGTTTCATGTTGAACTCTGTGTACATCAGGCATCAAGTGTTGCTGATATCTTCTCTCTCTGATGTGGGGGTGCAGTCAAAGCCACAGAACAATCACATACGTCTGTCTGACCAATGCGAAAGCCTGGGGACAGAAACAGCATTTTGGATGTTCCTTCAAGAGGAGTACTTATCAGAGCATCAGGCATTGCTGTTGCAGTTAATTGGAAACACTTGTCAAAGTGACAAGAAGAGCAAAGCATGTAGGAGTGCTCATGCTAGTTGTCACTATCAAAAGGAAGTTGGGGAGAGCAGCGGTGGTTTAGGGACCCAGACCTATAAGTGATGCTGGTGTTACTTAAGTCGCAAGACTGCCTTTTTGTGTTCCTTCATTGTGTAATGACACCCTGTGCTTTACTTCAGAATTTTGATATTTTGGGTTGAAAACTATGCTTATTAAATTTGAACAACTGGTAGTTGATACAAAAATAAAGGTTTTAAAATTCTTTGTAGCAATTAAAATACTGTTTTGGTATTGATTCGTGGCATAGCAGGTGGCAGCTGAAGGAAGAGAGAAGGCAGGAGACCAAACAATTGCTGTGGCCGTGACACAACCTATCATCCTTTTTCTCTCTCCTTCTCTCTGTTACAGGAACCCCTGTTTGGTTTTACATGCAAATTGCACCAATAAGAAATGAACATGAAAAGGTGGTCTTGTTCCTGTGCACTTTCAAGGATATTACGTTGTTCAAACAGCCAATAGAGGATGATTCAACAAAAGGTAATTTTCAGAAGAATTACTATAATTAAGAATTAGGCTGTCCCTAAAAGACCTTATTATTTTAGCAAACTCCATTGGTTAAACTAGAAAACAGAATTCTACTATCTGGCACTTTTGCTTCATGTTCATACTGTAACTGCTCAGAATCAATTTTATCCAGTCATATCATTTGAACAGAAATACCACGCTATCCAAAGTTGAAATAATGGTTAATTTAAATTGTAATAGAAGGAATTGAGATAAGACATAAGGAAGACATTTTATAGAGCATTGTTAATTTAGAATCAATATAATTAAAGTTTCAATACCCTGTACCATGGTGAGCTTTAGAACCAAAATAATATAACAACTTGTGGGATGGTTTGGAAGTCAGACTAAAGCTCAGTTGATTGGTTGATTGAATTTTGTGGAATTGATTAAAGTTTTATTAGTTGACTTTTTTTTGTTACTTTTCAGCTTTTATTTATTCAGTTTTATATTCTCTTGGGTAGATGTTGTTAGGTTATGTAAAGAATAATTTTGTCATCGAGAGTGGCTGGCAAAATGCAAACTCCTGACTAGAGTCTTATTGATTGTAATGTTTAGAGAGGCTGCTGTAGGAACCAGTGGTCAGTGGCATGTGCTTTCACCTCTTTTTCTATGTAATTTATTCCCAGCTTATTCTCTCCAATTATGTTTAAATTAGAAATTGGTGTCATATAAATGAAGAATTTCAAACAGTTTTTATGAAATGTTATTTTAAATAATCTCTTAGGAAACTAAAAATGAAATGTCTTCCTTGTTGAACTTGGCAAACGTTGCCTTTTCATACTTCTTTTTAAAAAACTGGCGTAGAAGCTTTAATCTTTTGAACTGTAATCATAATTATGGAAAAAATCACATTAGGTTTATTCTTTGCATATGAATTCATATATATAATACTATATCTGCTCAGTTTCTGGTTAACATCAAATTGCAAGAGAAGAAATTTTACGATGTGCAAACCACTCAAAGTATAATATAGGGCAATACATTTATACCTGGAAGATTGAATAACGTATTCAATTTGGACCCATACTATCTGTTCCTCTGCTTTTACACATGGACACCGTGCCTGGGAAATTTAAGATAAGTATAAATACTATTTTTAAAACATAGAATAGTCTTCTAATACTGTTTAGATTTAATGCTCATTTGTTTTAAAATTCATAGTGCTCTATTCAACAGCTGAAGAATACATATTCTTCTCAACCTCACATGGGGTGAGGCATTCATAAGAGAGGCTACATAAAACATACTTTAACAATTTAAAAGAATAGAAATTTTAAAAAGTATGTTTTCAGACCACAATGGAATTAAACTAGAAATCAATAACAGAAAGATATCTTGAAAATCCCCAAATAATTAAAAAATAAATAACACTTTCAAAAATAACTCACAGGTTGAAGAAGAAGGCTTAAGATAAGTTAGAAAAATATTCTGAACTAAATAAAAATTAAATACAATTTATAAAATTTGTGGGATGCAGCAAAAGCAGTGCTTAGAGGGAAATATGTAACATTAAATGAGTATATTAGAAGAGAGGAAAGATATAAAATCAATAACCTAAGATTCTACCTTAGGAAACCAGACAAAGAAGAACGATTTAAACCAAAGCAAACTGAAGACAAGAAATAATAAACCTTGGAGCAGAAATCAATGAAATAGAAAATAGGCCAACATTAGAGAAAATCACCAAACCCAAAGCTGGTTCTTTGAAAAGATCATCCAAGTTAATAATCCTCTAGCCAGGCTAACCAAGAAAAAAAGGAGAAGATAGAAATTACCAATATCAGAAATGAAAGAAGGGCCATCACTGCTCATCCCATGGACATTAAAACATAGTAAAGGGCTACTGTGAGCAACTCTATAGCAGCCACCATTGATAACTTGTATGAAATTGGCCAATTTTTTCAAAGACTCAAACTACCAAAACTCATGAAGGGAGAAATAGGTAACCTCAATTGTCCTATATCTATTTTTTTTTTATGTATATCTGCATTCTTTTATTTTTTTTCATAGACTTTAATTTTTAGAGCCATTTTAGGGTCACTACAAAAGTGAGCAGAAGGTAGAGACTTTTCATTCATCTCCTGCCCCCCACACGCACAGACGCCCCTGTTGTCAACATCCCCCACCAGAGTCACACATTAGCGATAATCAGTGAACCTACATTGACATGCCGTGATCACCCAACATCTATAGTTTACATTAGAGTTCGCCCTTGGCATTGTACGTTCTATGGGTTTTGACAAATGTGTAATGACATGTATCCACCACCGTTATGGTATCATACGGAATAGTTTCACTGTCTTAAAAATCCTCTGGGCTCTGCCTGTTCGTCCCACCCACCCCGCTTTAACCCCAACGACCACTGATCTTTTTGACTGTCTCCAAAGTTTTGCCTTTTCCAGAATGTCATATAGTTGGAATCATACAGTATGTAGCCTTTTAATACTGACTTCTTTCACTGAATAATAACATGCATTTAAATTTCCTCCATATCTCTTTATGGCTTGATAGCTCATTTCTTTTTAGTGTATTTTTTTTTAAATTAACCAATAATAATCTTTCCAAACCAAGAAAACACCAGGTGCAAATGGTTTCATTGGTAAATTCTACCAAACATTTAGGAAGAAATAGTACCAGTTCTCCAAGTCTTTTCCAGAAAATAGAAGTGGAGGGAACTCTCCTAACTCATTCTATAAGGACAGCACTACCCTTATACCAAAACCAGAAAAAGCTGCTATAAGAAAGGAAAAATACAGACCAACATTTTTCATGAATATAGATGTAAAAATCCTGAACAAAAATTGAATCCAACGATGTCTAAAAAGAATTATACGTGACAACCAGGTGGGATTTATCCACATGTACAAGGCTAGTTCAGTATTCAAAAACCGATTGCCATAATCTACCATATCAACAAGGTAATGAAGAAAAATCATGATTATATCAGTTGGCGTTGAAAAAGAACTTGGTGAAATCCAGCACCCATTCATAATAAAAACTCTCAGCAAAGTAGGCATAGAAGGGAACTTCTTCAGTTTGATAAGGAACATCTTTTAAAATAAAACCCCTATAGCTGACAGTGGACTGTATCTTAAAGTGGCATTTTAAATAAAAGAAAAATGATTAGCATATGATTTGTAACCTAACATTCTTGAAATTAATTTTTCTTGCCTTCATAATGATTGGCAATCAGACTGAGTAAAAAGCTTCTGTATCATAGTCTTTTCTTCTCAAAAATAATATATATATATATAAAATTTGTATTTGTATGTATATTAGATGAGTATTGTTTTCTCTCATTTACTTTAAGTGATTTCATGGCACAGCTTACGTTGGCCAAGAAAAGTACAGTATTTTCTCATATTTTGACCTGCTGAACCTTAATGGTGGTGTCGGTAACTGCTTATCTATTTTTGGAAACTGAAAGTTGGCAGAATTTTACCATGAGGTTGGGGAAAGGGTGCAGATATTGAAGGGTTGACTTTTATTTCTGAGTAATGTCTCTTCATTCATCTGCATCCCCACATCAGAATCACAGTCCTTTGTAAAGCACAGCCTCTTTTAAATGAATAATTCATTTAAACAAAATGATATTTGAATAAGCTCCAGACAATTCAGACCACTTGAGTTTTGAACTTTGGGTTTGATAGACATGTAAATTAGAATTTATAGGGAAAATCAAACCCCATTGTGAAAAGCATTAGAGAAAAATCTCTCTTTCCAGTGCCAGAATTTGTAGAAGAACTTATTTTAAATAGACTTATTTTGAGACTCCCCCACACTTTCTAAATACATAACAGATTACTGAAAAAGTATGCATAATGTAACTATGAATGTGTATATGAGCTACTTTCTATTATTCATGTGAGCTATAAATTTAATATGAAAAATTCAATAGAAATAAAATATTTATGCCATCAAGTCATCATCCTACTATCTCTATGAAGTGAGCAGTATAGGAAAGTATGTTTTAAAACATTGGCACAAGAATATATCTTTCAACTTTTTAAGTCAAATTAAAGGAACCATGGAATCTTTTGGGGAAATAACAGATGAGATTTCATAACATCAAAATGATTTGGGGTTAGAGCCTTGAACTTGGAGACAGTTGACTTGCTTTTGATTCAGCGTTGGGTGCTGGAGTTACTTAACATGAGCCTTTTCAGGACTCTTAAAGGAATGTTTTATTCCCTTCTTACATTTATCTGTTTATTTTCGCAACCAAAAATGCCGATTGATGGTACAGGTACTGTACTAGGTCCTGGAGACACAAAGTCCCTTTTCTCACTTTCCACTGGGTAGACAGACAAACAAATACATAGTGGAAGCTTTCTTGATTGCTCCTATTTTCTCAGTAAAACAGGAAACACGGTTATCAACAGAGAGTAAGGATGAAGGATGTGAGGAGGTGTTGAAGATGAGAGGAGAGTGGAGTAGGTATGAACTGGTTACCTACAAATGTGGAATAGTGATTGGATGAGGGAAATATAGCAAGGTTGCTGGGCACCATGAAGGTCTGCTTGAGGCCAGTGGTCATGAACCCCACTAGCATCTATGAGCGCGAGTTTGTGTTATCCACCTGTGTTTAGTCAAAGGTGTAGATACAGAGGTAGGTGAAAGGCTGGGTTTACCCAGAGTTGGAATTTTGTTAGTTGAGTAAGATGAAAATAATCATGGAATTCAAGTATCAGGGAGTTGAGCATGGTTGCAAAGGAGTAGGTTGAGGGTGTTTGCAAAATTTTGGAGAAATACTTAGGTGATAAAAGTTCTGTTAGCATATAGAAAATAGTGTTTTAGCATTCAGAACAGACAAGAGAATCTACACACTGCAAAACCAGAAGGTAATTCCGGAGCAAGGACTTTTTACTTTCTTAACATCAGGAGGTGCCAGTGATTGGAAAAAGGGTTCAACTCCTTTGAGAATTTGCCAAAATTGGCTGGATTTGATATCAATTTCTTTTATAGATGTTTTGACAAGAAATTTAGACATATGGTTGAAAGACTTGAATAAATGGACTAATTCTGAATTTTATTTCTGAATCATATCTGGAATGGTAACTGTAACGTGATGGCAGCCAACTAATTTGAGTGCAATTCTTCCTCAGGATGAATCCTGTGATCACTGAAATTTTCCTCCGAATTGATTTTTTTGCCTTTAAACTAAATGACACTGGGTGATGTCAACAATACCTTTGAGTTATACCATGGTGGATGGTAACAAAACCATTGAAGGGGAGGGAAACCAGTTTTGATGGAGTAGTTAGTATATGCCGAGAACTTTATATTCATTATTGCTCATTTCTGTAATTCTGAAAATTAGTATTATTTTACTGTTGAAGATCCTGACACTCAGTGTCTGATTTCAAATCCCAATTTCTGTCTATTGCACCATGCTGCCTTATCCTTTCTAGTGGAAGCTTATCATTGGGGTTTAACCACTTTAATCCCTGGATCTTTTTTTTCCCTACAAAAACTAATCACAGGTTGAAAATGCTTCATTCTGACAGAATTATACTGTCTTGAACCAAGAAACTTACTTATAGTAATTTAAGGGGGTAAAATTATTTTTTTTTTGTTATCTTTTGTTCCTGGTATTGAGGTCTTGGAATTCTTGTTCAGATAATCAGTCCCAGTCAATAGTACCTGGTACCTTATTTATAATAATACAAAGGGGAAAAATTACAGCCAAGAAATCCATTTTGTTGATTATCCATATGTGTTCTAAAATAGATGGCCCAAATTTCTGCCCATTTATATTGTACAGTATTTTCAAACAGACTCCAAAACTGCCAGGATAATTACAGTGTGAAATATCCTGTGCCAAATAGTTATGGAAACTTCTTGCCAATAATTGAGACAAAAAAACCCCTGCAGAATAAAAAATAACAGTCAAAATAGCAACTTTCTCCTTGTAGAAGCAAATGGTTTTCTTTACAGAGAAAACAACAGATGAAATATGAGTAATTATACCATGTAGTCTCTTTGGCCAAGTGTATAATTGTTTACCTAAGCTTTTTTCTTATAGATTAGAATCTTGTGTTGCAGCCTAGTAGATTGATTTAACTGCCTCTGTGACTTCCTTTTATTTTTAAGATTAAGCAGTCCATGACAAAGAGGTTAATTGCAACCCAATAGAGCTAAACTAATGTTTTATTAAGAAGGAGTTGGCATCTTGAGCTTTTAGGAGAACAAATGTTCTCATAGTGCCATGAACAACTTACAGAGCAAGTATTAGGCTCTTCATATTCAGCTGTCTGTTCACATTACCCTATATCGACCACATCTGAGTAACGTCAGCGAACTTTGCTGAATAATCAGTCACACCAGTTAGGTCTCTGTAAAGGTGAGATCAGTAAATGTATCACTGGGAAAAGTTAGAACTGCTGATGCATCTTTTTTCTCTGACCTAGACAGTGTGGCTGCTCAACTTTTTCAAAGTTTGTACAGTAAAGGTTGGTGAGAGATCAAATGAACTAATTCAGCTAATAACGCAGGCAGTTATTCCAGACGTGTTCAAGAGCACAAAGGGATAGGTAAGAGGAAATTCAGTGTGGCATTATTAGTGATAGAGAAAATCTAGAAACTTCTTCAGTGTGCATGAGTGGAAAATATGCATGATCAGGAAAGAGCAAATACTTAATTCTCTGAGATGACGGATGTGCAGGCAAGAACCAGGAGCCATAGTGGTTTAGTCTGGAGGTGGAGGGGAGAGAGGGGAAGTTGAAGGCTGTTGTGTTTCTTATGGTGTCTGTTTTTGTTCAACAAAGAATTTGGCAGGGTTATGTGCTGAGAGTAAGGGGAGCAGGGTTAGTAAAACTGTCTTGAGAAAAATGCTGTTTGGAATGAGAGATTGCAATAAAGCCCTAACCAGAGACAAATAAATAGATTCCTGAGCAGCTCAGGGAGCTCATCTTTGAGTGCTCCCTTTGATTTAAATGTGAAATAAAACAGTCCTTGGCTTTGCAAATGGTTCTCCATCTTTTAGGGCATTTTAATTGCAAAACTCATAAATGATGTCTCAATTTTACACCTGCCTTTGGCTTTGATTTCTCTAGGAAGAAAGAATCCTTTCCAAGTCTTTTCTCCTAAATCTCTCTCTTCCAGTATGTCTGAGTCAGTTCAACATTTGCCACCACCTTTCTTTTTCTGCTAGAAGTTTCCCAGTTCTCTTTCCGAAGGCAGAATTATAGTTCTCAACATTGCCAGGGCTCCTCTCCAACCTCCTGTATACACCCTTCCCACCTTCTCCACCCTAAAGCCCTTCCTCCACGTTGTGAGTTATGCTAACACCTGCTATGAGCTGAGTGTACTTCCTTCTTTATATTTTAATTTTTTAAATTTACATATAATGCAGATGCTGTGTTAATTCCTGTTTAACTTTTTAACTCATTTACTCATTCATTCAAGAAAAACAGATCTAGTGCCCATTATGTGCCAGCCATAGTATTAATGACAGCCAGGGTTAGAAAGAATAAGATCTGGCACCCAAAAGTCGTATCATGCAGTAAATTCCCTTTTCATCTATGTTTAAGGGTAGTCTTATAGAACATACTGATTAAAAACATTTTTAAGATGATGAATTCATATTATATTTTTCTTTCTGTTTTTTTTTTCCTGTTATTTAATTGATGATAGTCCTGTTTTTACTCATGGAGAAAAATGTGTGTGTTTTATTTTCATTGTTTTAAAATTTCTTTTTTCTTCTAGGAAACTAAAATAAGGTAAAGGGATGAAATATTCCTGATTATACTGAATTCATGTGTAAAATAAGATCCCCAAATACACAAACATTTGAACAAGCTTCTGTTTGGTATTTAAATTCGGAATTAAATTGCTTCCTCATTAAGAAGCAGTAATATGTGCTTATGATGCTTCAAATAGAAAACCAGAGGGCGACAATAAGCTTTCACTGCCATATTTCTCCTTCCTCACACGTTTACTTCCCTGTGTGATACTATGAAATTGGAGAACACATGCCATTTGTTGATTTGTATTCTTTCATGTATCATTGATTTTATTCCTTCAATATCTCCTTTAATTTTTTTCAAAATATTTTCAGGTAAACCTTTTTGTACACAGGGGATGAAAATGGGCTTCTTTTTTTAGTCCAACTGGGAAATATGAAGGGGTACATTACCTCTTTTAGAAATATGAACCTTCAGTAACTAAAAGATTGACTTGGAAGTTTCTAGAAATAGTCTAGGCAATTATAATATTCCATTGATACAAGATGAGGAAATTGTCACCAGGGAAAATGTTAATATAACTGTCGGTAATATAGTTAGTGTCTATATCCTAATATAGGATATCTGAAGATATCCTCACCACTTTTACCCAACAAAGCAAAACCAAACCAAAAACCAGTGTTGATGGAACAAAATGGGATTTATTATTAAATCTGATTTTTAAACTTACAAATAAAATTTATTTCTTTATGGCCTATTTTATGCCAGGCCCTCTACCAAGTGCAGAGAATGGAGAGATGAAAAATAGAGTGACTAATGTGTTGATCAATAATTGCATTAGTGTTGTTAGTGCCAAGTGAGGTACGAATGTACAGAGGTGGGCACCTCTCTTTTATGGGTGGATCAAAGAAGATAACAGAAAGTGGTAATGCTTTAAAGGAGTCTGCAGGTACCGGTAAGTGTTAGCCAGAGGGATGAGGGAGGGAAAAGACATTCCAGGCAGGCAGAATGATTATAACATGAAAATATGAACCATCATAGGGTATACAAAGAATTCCTAGTAGATTTAATTTTAGTTTTGAATTTATTCTTCATTTAATTTGCTAATGGTTTTAATAAGGCTGGAATACAGAGCAGATATAAGAAAGTGGTAGGAGATGGATGCACAGCAAATCTTTGGGGTCAGAAACTAAACAACCTATATACAGTGTTATCCTGGAGGCCTCCTGGTTGCTGTTAAAGGTTTGTAATAGGGGCAAGGCATGGTTGGATTTGTGCTTTAGAAAGAACTTTGCGAGTAATGTGGGATGTAGTCTTTAGGATGCTGCCACCTAACTCATGCAAAAGATGATATATTATCTGACACAATAGGGATGCAGAGAGGAGATTCAATTTGAGAGATATTTATTGATATGTTATAACCTTTAAGGCTTAGAAGTGATTGTGTGTGTGTGTGTGTGTGTGTGTGTGTGTGTGTGTGTGTGTGTGTAGGTAATAGTGAGAGGAGGATGATGAATTTCAAGTTTCTGATTTGGGCAATTAGAACTGTCACAGGGCCATTTTACCAAGATCAGGAATGCATGAATGATGCAGGGATGGGGATGAGTGAAGTTGATGATGAGATTAATTTTAGACATGTTAAGTGTTATCAATAGATGCATATAGAACATCTTAGTAAGAGGTGGCCAGTGGCTAATTAGACACACAGGTCTGGAGCTCAGAAGAAAAGTCTAAGGTGGTCATAGAGAGTACATGTTGGCTTTTTACATTGACGTTGAGTTTTTAGAGAGTTGATGGCATGTTTGGTGCCCTTTTGTTTCTCCAGCACATTGCATAGGGTAAGTCTCAGGGTTGTATACAATTCCCAAAACCTCACTTTTTTTTTTTGGTCTAGTTACTAGGATGAGGTCCATTAATGAAGAAGAAATAAGGACTTTCTATCAATTGATGCCTGTTTACTTCTTTTCCAATACAATTATTGAACACAGAGAGGGAGCTGAGTTGGTGGGACAGTACAAAGCTTAAATGAAATCAGAATTAACCTAAAGAATGCTAAAATATGGTGTCACCTGCATTGTATATTTTGATGAATAGTAATAGGCTGGTGTATGCCCAGGACTTCTCCCTTCATCCTTTGTCTTCCATCATTGCTATGAGAGTCATTCCTTTGGACCATTAGGGGTTTTTCCTTTTAAAGAGTTATTTGGTAAATACTCTAGTGAAAGGTAATACTGCAGACATTATCAAATAGCTTTAATAAAATCTTTAATGTATCAGAGCTTTTGAGATATCTAGAGGAAGGATAATTGAGACAGGATCAGAATGTGATTGGTTTTGTTCTATTTGTTCATATCTCATTGACATTTCCTTGAAATTAACTATTTTAATAATGGCTCTTTGAGGCCCCAGAAGAAATTTCTTTCCCATTAAATTCACATTTCCTTCTCCCAGAAGTTGCTGTTCCCTCGGAAAACATTATTAAGATTCTAGATTTTCCAAAAATAATTTTTAGATATCACTGCAATTTTTAATAAGCAAGAAATAACATTTTGCTATGTTTCAAGGAAGGTGGAAGTATGTGATATGAATCACATGAGATTTATTGAAATTTGTATTTATTCTCTTATGTGTGTACATCTAGAAACAAATACATAGTAGGACTATTTTTATTAGGGTAATACTAGCTGCTATAACAAATAACCCCCAACTTTTAGTGGCTTAACATAATAGAAGCATATTTCTTGCTCATACAACAGTCCAAGGCAAGTGATCCTGGCTGGCGTATGGCATTTTTCCACACAGCGATTCAGTGGCTTTGCTATCCCCTAGGGCCTTGTTGTCATTTTCATCCAGCTGGTAGAAGGAGGGAGAAAGTATGGAGAAGTCATACTTCCTTCTTGAGTTGAGGCACGGAAGTGACACACATGACTTCTGCTTATATTCCATTGGTGAGAACTGGGACACGGGCCACACCTAAATGCAAGGAATGATGTGAAATGTATTTCCAGGTGGGCAGTTGTTTCCTATTAACAAACCCACACACTGCGAAGGGCAGTACAGAATTTTTTGGACAGCCAATTGCCTTGACTATGGGGACCATGTAAAAGATACGAGCAAAACAAATAGCCCACACATAAATATTGCTCATTATTTTATAGCCACACTTCAAATATATGATGTTGTCTATGTTGACAGAAAATGCTTTAAGTTGATACTTTGCATTCATTCTAGATATTGTATGGTTGCTAAGATCCTTTGAATATCAGCAACACTGTTGTGTTCCTCATTCATTATGTATGAAAAACTGAGACTTTCTTTCCTTATTTTTAAGGTTGGACAAAATTTGCCCGATTAACACGGGCTTTGACAAATAGCCGAAGTGTTTTGCAGCAGCTCACGCCAATGAATAAAACAGAGGTGGTCCACAAACATTCAAGATTAGCTGAAGTAAGTGTGAGACTAACTTTGCTTCCCAAGATGGTGGTGGTGGTATATTTATTTTTCCAAAAATGATTCAATATAGATATTTCTAGTTATAATTTTACAAATACTTAGCTGATAATTTCTTTTTCCCTTGTAGAAATATATTTAATAGAGATCCCAAGTATTTATTTTTATTCTCTCCAACTTTTAGAATGGGATTGTAGTTCATGACATCCCAGGTGATGTCTGTAGAGTACGAGGTTTCCTTTGAACAAATGAGATGGAGAGTTCATTCATTCCTTCATTTATGTATGCAGCAGACTACTTATTGAGTGTTTACTCTGTGCTTGGAACTCTGCAAAAGATGCAAAGATGAATAAGAAATGGGCCCTGTCCGCAGCAGACACTGATCATAGGGGGTGAAAATATTGTGACATGGTGCAGTGAGAACCCATGCAGGAACATTTGCCAAGACTTGGGGCCTTAGGGAAGGCTACTTGAATGAGGTAATTCCTAGGCCGAGTGAACCTGGAAGGAAAAATATAAGAGTTAGGCAGGTGAAGAAGGGATGGAGGTCATTCCTATCAGGGAGGCCAGCATGTGCAAAAGCTCAAAAATGAGATAGTGTGGTGACTTTGAGTATGACTTCAGTATGGTTGAATTCGGGTGGGGAGGGAACTGTTAGGTGGCATATAGTGAGATGGTGGTGGTTGGCATCTCATGTGCCAGGGAATTGACATGATCACATTTGTGCCTTAGAAAAAACCTCTGAAAGGGACATTGGTCCTAATTGTTTTTTTTTATAATCTTCTGTTTTTATTGTATGAATTTGAAATACTATTCTAAGAAGAGGTCCCCAGGTTCTACCAGATTGCCAAAGGGATCCAACGTACAAAATGATTAAGAACCCTTGCTCGAACAAGTGGCTCTGTGGAGAATGTGGAGGGAGGAAACCAGTCAAGAAGTCCTTGTAGCAATTTAGCTGGAATGACCGGGGCCTTGAGCAAGGTAGTGGGAGCAGAGGTGGGCAAATTGCAAACACATCGAGATTAGAGTCAACACATTTGTTGATAGATTAGAGTAGAGTGTGACACAAAGGAATGAGATGAGGACAACTCTATGTTTTTGGTTTAGACAACTGGGTAGATAGTGCTGTTGCTTAATAAAATGACAAATACAAGAGGACGAAGAGAAGGTTTGGGGACAATGATAATGTGTTCAGTTTTGCACATGCTATGTCTGAAAAGCCTGATAGGAAATCGTAGTGGAGATGCCTAAAAGGCAGTGGGATTTATGGGTCGGCCCCTGAGCAGGGATATTTGGGTTTGAGTTGTAAACTTTGGCGTCACCCTCATAGATATGGCTGTTAAAGTCATAGGACTAGACGATGTTACCCCAAGACCAAAGAGAAGAGGAATGAGGACAGAACTTTGAAGCAGCCAAAAGCTTAATTGTTCACATCTTCTATAATCATCATTTGAATTACTGGTACAAAAGATGCCAAAAAGCCAATTAAGCTACCAAAATTGTGCTGAGCACTTGGTGGGATTCACAAAAATATTCCGAGGTAATTTACCAAAAAAGAGTAAGATAACATCAGATCCATACGTTCATCAATTTGCTCTGCTGGAGAAAAGTAAGTTGAAGCACTCCAGAGTCACTTTTCCGACTACTTGTAAATATTAAATCTGGTTTGGAAAGGATTAGGGAATAAAGCACATTCCCTGAGTTTGGAGAACTCTGGAGTTTTTCTTAAGCCCATAGCTATCAAAGAAACTTGTTATAGTTTTCTGCTCTAAATAGCACTGTTAGCTTGGGGAAAGATTACTACTTTGATGTACAGACATGTTTTTAAAAACCAAAAGAAGACATTAACATTGTTAAATATTAATGAATGATAAACACCATATTTTAAAATATGATATGCAACTGGCATTAAGACTTTAAGTAGACTGTTAGATACTACTTCCTTTTTCAATAATGCTTATTAAGTACTACTTGATTTTGGAGCTACTTTCTCTTCTGCCTTGAATTGTCCATTTCTAGATTCTACACAAATCAAGCTGAAGTGTAGGAGCTTGTTTCTGTGACTGTTAACTTTTATAGTCATGATTCCTTTTGGGCCTTAACTACACCTTATTCAGAGTTTTTCTTTTGTCTCCTACACAGCAGTTCAAGAACAAGAGGAAGGGGGCCAGAGAGAGGAAAATCCTCTACCTTAGGCACCCAAATCACTCAAGATTGTTGGTTTTCTTTGTCAAGGGGAATGTTTCTTTAGCCTTGACATTTCATCATTTTTATTTTTATGAAATTTGTATTCCTGTTTCTTCCCATCTGATTTTTTTTTTGCTTTGCTTTGCGATTATTGCTAGTTTCTTTATCAGTCATCTCTAATTCATAAACTTGATTCCAATGCAAAACTGCTCTCTATTGGGTCTTAGGCTCGCTTTCAGAGAGCATGCAGAAATAAAGTTTTCAACAGAGAGTTAGACTGCATACCTGCAGTATATGCTCTTAGATCTAAAGACAGACCCAAAAGAAACACCAAGCACAAGAATATTGTTTTTCCACCTGTGCTCAAAGGCTCATATATTAATAATCTGCTCAACTCAGGTATCTGGTGTTGCTGTGGAATTTTAGGCTCTTTCACTGTTTCCAAAATACACAAATTTGATCTCAATTCTGGATCCCCTAAATTTAGAGCTGATCCTTCAAATCTGGACCTGATCCCCAGTGTCAAAGATTCCGGTCTTCATGTAGGCAGTTAATTAATTTTCCACATGCGTTGACATCCTGCCGATTGCCTGCAGCTTGCTCGCTTTTATGCCGAGTGGAGATAAATACACGCACCACCACCACGTCAGTCAGTGGGCCTGACCTCCTTAGAGTCAATGCTCTCAGATCTTCAGAGAGGAAGAATGCGTCTGTATTTGTACAAAAATACATCAGAAAATGTGATTTCATCCTCTCTCCACCTAAGGCTTATTGCTTATGAAAGTGCAAATGCAATAACAATGAAAGTGAAGACCAGTTACTCACTGCTGTATAAAAGAGCCCAGTGACAGAGCTAAGATTAAAGTAGTGCTTTGCATATGAGAAAGATCAAAGCCTAAACACTTGTGCACCTTCTTTTGTTTTTGTTGTCATCTTCTTCCTCCTCTTCTTCCTTCTGCTTCTTTCCCTCATTTAGCATTTTTGATGCAAGTCACTGTCCGAAGACTTGGATCCCGAATGTCTAAAGAAATATAAGACAAGAATCTTACCTTGGGCTGTACATTGTAATCACTTGGAGAGGTTTTGAACATAGAGATTCTCTGAAATCCAGAGACCAATTTAATCATTCTAGAGTCTAGATACCAGTACGTTGTATTTCTTAAAACATCCCCAGGTGATTCTAATGTGTAGTCTGATTTAAGAAGTAATGAACTCGGGGGTAACCCCATTCTATCTCTAGAGGAGAAGACTTACATTATTCCAGGGTACTGAGCAGGGCCGACCTATCCCTTAGCACACTAGACACAGTGTCTAAGGCCCACAACACTTTTAGGGGCCCATAGTATGTTTCAATTTCCATTAGCAGCAGAAGAAAATAATGAACTTTCAGGTAAAAGCAAAAGTTGAATGCGTGATATTAATATATTCATCTTTGTAGCAATGCTGTTACAAAATATAATTTTTATTTACTTTTTTAATAGGCAAGTGGGGTGCAGGAAGGCAAACAGGCTTAGGACCCGTGAAGGTGATAATGATCTTGGCACTGAGTTTGTTCTTGTTTCCCAAGTCTAATTTCTTTGTGCTATTCTATAGACTGTGCGGATATAGATAGAAAAATACTAACACTGAATATGAAGGAAATTTTCATGTTTAACACAGTGAAATTGGAACTGATAGGCCAGTCGTTGAAAGATGAAAGAAAAGCTGTGATTATTATGTACAATTCTGTGTATATAATAGTCCATCCAATGTGAGGCTTACATTCCTAATGGGATAATTTGCTGCTAAGTAATTTAAGACCTTATAGGAAAAATATGTCTGGGGCACTGATAATAGGGGTAAAAACACAAAATATCTTTATAAATCATTCTTACAATCCCCCAAATAAAAATAATAATTTTAACGCATATCTAAAGAGAATACCAGTGATGTTTTTCATGTGTAAATAGTAATAACAGATATTATGTAGTTTTCAGATATGTAACTTCTATGTATGGAGAGAAACTTTACGATACTCTCCCAAATTTCAAAAGATGCTGGTGTATTTGTTTTGCTTTGTGGCATATAACTCACAGAGTTACATGCTAGCAAGTGTTTTTGTTTTTATCTATTCTTATATGCAAATGTTTAATGCATTTACGATTTTATGATTTGGACTTCTTGACTCCTACCTTCCAGGCATTAGTCCTAGAGACCCTGAATAATTGGTTTCATAAGTTGGGTGAGGCTGTTGGAAACATTATTAAGAAATTCCCATTTATCAAACTCTTTAACCCATTTGTTGTCTTTAGCTTCACTGATGGCCTGGGGCAGAGGTTTTTGATCTGCTCCTTCAACTCTTTTTCAGAATTTCCAGGCTCCAAGTTCCAGAAGGCAGTGTTAAGTCCTGTGTTTGTTACCTTTGCTCAGGGTCACCCAAACTTCTACTCTTGCTTTGTCATCTGCTTTTTCTCTGTCTCTTACTGTAATTAAACCTAACCAAAGTAAGTCATTATAACCTTGTACTGAATTTTTTCTATTTTTCAAAAAGTTATATAGGAGCAAACGGAGTGTTTAACATTTTCTTTTTCCTGAAGGGAATTTGCATCTGGGCAGGAAACACAATATTCTTTAGGTCCTGATTTAAGGGGGAAAAGGCAAAAGCAGGTTATAACATTTGCTACCCTGTGCACTGCTGTGCTGTCATCAGGGTCCTGGCTAGGTATTACTCAACAGCAAGATCAACGACCGTGGGGTGCTGGGCTTCAGCGAGGCCATCAGAATCAAAGTTACATTCTCTGAGGCAGTAAATATGTGTAAAGAATTAATAACAATGAGTCACCCAAATAACCGTTGGACAATGCATAAGAGACACGTGATTCTAGGCAGCTTGCAGAGGGAATGTGCAGAAGGCAGTCACAGAAGTGGACATCCAGCAGTGCTGGGGATCAGTCCTGGCCACTGCAACAGAGCAAGCCAGCTGGAACAGCAGATGGGTCACCTTTGGCAGAGTGATTGGATTGGAGTGACTTCCTTTGAACAAACTTTGGGACAACTCAAGAGAAGAGGGAGACAAAACTACAGAGCTTGACTGGCCTTGAAACCAAGTCATGCTAAATAGGCTGTGGTTTGACTGCCAATAAGTTTGAATTCATCACTACCTAGGCAGAGATGTCCAGGTCATTTATACACACATTTTCTCTCTTGCAGGTTCTTCAGCTGGGATCAGATATCCTTCCTCAGTACAAACAAGAAGCGCCAAAGACGCCACCACACATTATTTTACACTATTGTGCTTTTAAAACGACTTGGGATTGGGTGATTTTAATTCTTACCTTCTACACCGCCATCATGGTTCCTTATAATGTTTCCTTCAAAACGAAGCAGAACAACATAGCCTGGTTGGTGCTGGACAGTGTGGTGGACGTTATTTTTCTGGTTGATATCGTTTTAAATTTTCACACGACTTTTGTGGGGCCTGGTGGAGAGGTCATTTCTGACCCTAAGCTCATAAGGATGAATTATCTGAAAACTTGGTTTGTGATCGATCTGCTGTCTTGTTTACCTTATGACATCATCAATGCCTTTGAAAATGTGGACGAGGTAAGTTTTTTGTTTTTGTCCTTCAGAGTACTGTGGATCATAAGTTTTGAAAACATCAGGATAAGAGGATGCCCCTTCATCTCAGCTACCACTTTCAACTGTCACCCTACTAAATAAACACTTGCCATGAGTTATTGCATTTGGTTGCCTTAAATTAATTTTTATCCACTTCTTTTCCTTGAAAATGCTGATTACTGAGAAAATGGCTGTGGTTGGAAGTTGTGGTTGGAGGAGACACAGAAGAAAAGCCTTTGTAGTCAAATGCTTTTGATAATTGATAATTTAGATAATTGATTGAAAAATGATGAAACAGATGTATTTTCTTCGAAAAACCACAGAATTTAAAAATTTTATGCATCCGTATATCTTTTGACTCTTCTCCTCCAGTTACATCTGGTAGCAGTGCAAGCGTTAACATAAAGATGAGGAAACTTTTATGGAAGAGCAGTTCTTAAATTTTTGCCACTTTGGTGTCTTCCTTATAAACTTTTGCTTTAAATTTTGTCTGAGTACATTTATGGGCAGAAACTGTATTGAATGACTTGATGTCTGGTCTGGTTCAAGGTTCTGGTCCTTCAGTGTTATCTGTGAACCCCTAATAGAAACACTTAAAATGAATAATATCTTAAAAAGACCACTTCGTAGCCTCTAACTTAA
The DNA here is from genome assembly GCA_004363605.1 of Indri indri. Classification (NCBI taxonomy): domain Eukaryota; kingdom Metazoa; phylum Chordata; class Mammalia; order Primates; family Indriidae; genus Indri; species Indri indri. The sequence continues at coordinate 67,422 of RJWJ010002075.1, read as the reverse complement.
TAGTGGATGATTTTCAAGTTGCTACATCAAGCTAATAGGATGCAACCAATAATTTCAGCTAATAATATATAAATGAGTCAATATAGAATATATTATTAAAATGTGTTCACAATGATAATATTACTAACTGAATTTTCCTAAATATTCTACTCTGCAGACTGCTCAGATAGAAAATTCTCTGTTATCTTGTTATTGTTGCTGTGATTCTGTGTGTTGGGAGATAGATTGACTTTTCTTCAGTGATTTTTCCCATAAAATGTATACATTCAATCAACTATAACAATATTATAAACATCATTTCTCCAAAAATTAAACAAAGACATTATATTTTGATACTGTACATATAATTGCTACTTTAAAAATTATAGAAAAAAGGAATCATAATAGTTTGTTTTCCAATTTTAGACTCCATATATATCACACTTTTAAACGTACTTTTATTTCTTTCAAATTTATCTTTTGGAAGAGGGTAAGAAGAAGTTAATTTTAAAAATGCTAATCATATAAAGGAACAATAAATAATATATTTCACATACTATATGGATTATTACATTAATACATTAAGATTTTGGTTATTTACAACATTGGCATAAAGATTTTAATAAAAATATTCCCTCATGGAATCTTAAAAAGTTGAACTTGTGGAGGCAGAGAATAGAATGGTGGTTACCAGGGGCTGGAGTGATTGGGGAGGGGGTTTGGGGAGATGTTGATCAGAGGATACAAAATTTCGATTAGATAGGAGGAATAAGTTGAAGAGATCTATAGTATAACAATATGACTATAGTTAGCAATACACTGTATTCTGGAAAAATGCTAGAAAAGTATTCTCGCCACAAAAATTATAACTAGGTAAGGTAATGAATATGTTAATTAGCTGGATTTAGTCATTCCACAATGTATACATACTTCAAAACAATGTGTTGTACATGGTAAATACATATAATTATTGCTGTAAATTAGAAAAAATAATCAAAATATTGGGTCAATTCATAAAAAAGAATATGCATTAAATATATAATAAATGCATTTATAATTATAAATACATACTTAATTATATAATAATATATACATATATTGAAAGGTCTGCAACCTCACTCATGTTAAAGAAAAGACAAAGTAAAACTACACTGAAATACCACTTTCATTTATTACGCCACAAAGATAAAAACTATGTTAAGGCACTAGGCTGGTGAGTATGGTAGCTAAGGAGGTGCACTGCTCGAATCTCCCTTTATGAAAGCTTGCTGTGTGGAGCACAGTCAGTGATGTCCTGGGTCTGGTTTGGGAAAGCCCATGATTAGCATGTCTTCCAAACTCAGCATTCAGTTATATCACATTAGTATCTTGAAATTGGCTGCAGCCATAGTATTTACATCACAGAAAGTAACAAATACTACAAATCAAAGCCTTTACCAACACACCATTGAACACAGTTAATTGAAGGCTGTGGGATTTTCTGATCTGCTGTAGCTCATGTGCTGAAGCAACCTTTCCCCGAGGCTGTTCCCAGTCAATGACTGAGAGCGGTGGGAACACCGTAAATGGTCTACACCACTACTTTTGCTCTGTGACTGGAAACTGACTATGCTGAGGTCTGAGATCCCTCCTCCTACCCAAATCTTCCTTCCCTCTTTCCCAAGTGTCAGGCCAGCATTGTGGTCTGAAGGCTCCCCTGCCCCTCTCCTCCCCACTGTATCCTTCCCAGGCATTTATCTCAGTAAACTTCTTGCACAAATAACCCTGGTTTGGCATCTGCTCCTCCCAGGACCTGAACTGAAAAGTAGGGAGTGGGACAAGGCCCTTTCATACACTACTCAATGGAGGATAAAATGGTAAACCCTCTATGAAGAATAATTGGCAATATCTCCTTTTAAAAAAGAGCAGACTCTAGAGGCAACCACTTTCAGTTTTTTAGGGGATTCTTTCATTATTTGCTTCATGCTATAACCAAACATGATTATATACCTACCTCTTGGTTTTTCAGTTTTAGGTTCTGTCTTCAACTTCTCACTGTGGAAGATGAGGTTTTAGCTCCCTTTTATACCTGCTGTCATTATTTACATGTACCATTTCCATCACCTCATTCTCACAATATAGCTATATCTTCCTTTGGTTTAATAAATAGTTTCTTGTATTATTATTCCTACCAATATCCTCTTCATAGCTGAACCTTGCAGCATGCTGTGATTACTTTTCCCTTTCTGCACTATTTTCCTAGGAGGTGATATCTGTCTGCATTTATTATATAACTTGCTTTGTTTTTTTATGTACTTATCACTAATTCAACCACTAGCTGTCTGCCAATTGTCTAAATCTCCCCTCATTACATTGATGCAAAAGATGTTCTGTCAACAACATTGTCTTAAATGAACGTCTCTTCACTCTACCCTCCCCTTGATTGAGTTGTGCTAGCTATTAATATAATATTCTAGGCTAGAGGTAATTTTTCTTCAGAATTTTGAATGACACAGTGCCATTGCACTCTACCTTCCTGTAATTCTGTTAAGGAACTCGAAGCCATTGTGATTTCTGATCCTTTACATATGACATGTTTTCTCTTGCTGGAAATATCACGTGTCTTCTCTGTCCCAGGCTTCTGAAACTTTCTGGTATTTTGCCTTAATGTAGGTCCATTTTCATCCATTTTGATGGGTATTGACTGGGTGGCTTTTCTCAGTTTGGAAAAAACACATCTTCTTTCTTGATTTTGTTTCCTGTGATGATTTTCTCCACCCCTCCTCACCTTTTCTCCATTTTCCATTTCTGTAACTCTTTTTATTTGCATATTGTACCTATGGGACAGTTCTCTAATATCCTTTTTTTTTTCTCTCCTATTATATTTTCTAATCCTTTATCTTTTTGTTATACTTTCTGGGAGTTTTCTTCAACATTATTTTCTAACTTTCTTTGTCCCTATAATACTTTTTTGCTTAAGGTCTAGTTTTCTTGGTATGTGTATTTCTATCCTTTTACTTTATATCATTCTAGGTTATTATTTTATAAGTAGTATATAGATTTCGAAAGTCTCTTTAATAGGCAGGTTTAATCTGCTTACATTTATTGTGATTAATTACATTTTGATTCACTTAAGGCATCCTATTTTCTATTTTTAAATACCTTTTCTTAGCTTTACTCTGTTTTTGTTTTCCTTCTGTTCATTCATGGTTTTGATTGATTGAATTTTTCTTTAATCTCCTGGATCCCTTACAATGGTTTGAAAGTTTTTCTGTTAATTGATGACTCTTACATTTTTAACATCATTGTTTGACTGAACAAATTCCAGAAATTTGTAAGTATCTTTACCTTTCTTGTAAATAATTCAAGGACTTCTGTTCACCTTCTATCTTTCAAATTATTATTGTCTTGTATTTTGGTCTACATTTTTTTAACTTTCCCTTTTAATTATTATATTATTTTATTTAATTGTCAGCACTTATTTAGATTTATTGAAATGTTTATCAGTTTCTTTGCTCACACTGTTTTATGCCTTCTTGGCTGTCTTTCTGATTCAGTTCCTGTAGATTGGCTGTTTATTATCTATTATATAGCATCCAACTTTCTGCAACGTACCTCTTTCAGGTAGAGTTCCTGCATCATTCCCAAGCAGCTTGAATTAATATCTTCACCATATTTCATCTTCACTTATGTACATGCATGCACATTAATATGGTTAAAATTATTTTCCTTTTATTGGCTTGTGTGTGTTCATAAGCACTATAGTAATTGTTGTATGACTGGGACTCTTATGCCTTGTCTAGGACATATTTTATTGTGAGACTATGGAATGGTTACTCAGCCTCTCAGTTTCCACAGTGTAAGAAAAGTGAAGGAATGCCTGCTCACTTATATTACAAGGTGGTTATGCAAAATAAATGAGAAAAGGGGCACTAATGAATATTGCTTGCAGAATTCAGCAAGTCCAATGGGGCATTATTATTTCATTCCTGTATGTTTGTTTCCTCAGCTTGATTATAAATCCTGTGATGGTGAAAAATGTGTCTCTGTCCCCTTAGTATTTCTTTATTGCTCTTCATGTATATTGGTGACTCACTGACATGAAGCAATGAAGTGTTAGCAAGGTTTCAGTAAATTGTACAATGCCATAAAAATAAAATGGAACTTAAAACATAAGGTGACTTGGAAATAAGAGAGAATATGAGTCTGAAAATTATAGTTTAGTCATTTAACGTGATGCAGGTGCAGAATGACTTAGAAGACTTAATAATAATCTTTATTTTCAAGATTGTCAATATGCTTTGTGAAGTTAATTTGATTTACTAGTAATTCATGAACTGGATGTGTGATTGTTTAAGAAAATTGTGAACAGACAAGACAGATACCATTGAGGAAAACATTCTGTTTGAAAAGAAAGAATACACATTTCCTAGAAGCCATAGACAGAAGGTAAAAGATGTCACCAAGAATCAAAAGAATAGAATTGAGTTCCTTTGTAGTGTACATTTGAATACAGCTTTGGGAGGTCCTGAGAGCTAGATTTCTGGGAGGTTTAGCTGAACCATAGAACATCAGAGAAAGTTGGGACAGCTGCAGATGACATGCTGTTCAGAAGCAAAGAGGATTTAGGAAACATGATACGAGGAAATTTAGATGATGATGAATGGTACTAGTAAGTGGTAAACTGGATAAACTAGGTCAGAACAAAATGAAATTGGGAAAAAGATCACCCATGCATTAATTCAGGGGAGGAATGAATGGACCAGTGACTGCTAAGTAGAAATATATAGATATTTTTAATTTTCAGAAAAGTTTATGGAAAATAATCCTTTTGCCATGAATTATACTTATCAAGCTGCCACATACATTATTTCACTTTACCTTATGTATTTACATTGATAATTATTATTTCTGATCCAGTCATCAAAACAAGAATTGGAAATCAGAGTGGCCAATTATGCTTGTAGATTTTAGTAACTTTTGTCAGCCTAAACTCTCTCTTTGATCCTTTTGTTACCATCTCAGACCTTCTACAAAGAATAGCATGTTAGAAATTATTATTTAATGTAATTGGCTTGCTATTACCTTTTCATTAAAGCCAATAGAGAATTTAAAATAATATTGGAGTTGTATGGGTGGGAGTTACCTAATTTTTCTGTTTTAGTTTTCCTAGTTTTAATCTTATTAAATCCATAGAAATGCTGCCTGTCTTAGTCCATTTTGTACCATGCAATAAAATGCCACAGGCTGGGTAATTTATAAAGAACAGAAATTTATTTCTCACAGTTCTGGAGACAGGGAAGTCCAAGATCCAGACACTGGTGTCTTGTGACGGCCTTCTTGCTTCATCCTTACATAGTGTAAGGTGGAAGGGCAAGAGGGACAAATGTGTCCTCAGATGGCAGAAGAGAGCAAACCCACCCCTGCAAGCTGTTTTTATAGTGCCATTAATCCATTCAAATCTATTAACACTTCCCATCATGCCCCACCTCCTAACACTATTGCACTGAGGATGAAGTTTCGACATGAGTTTTCAAGGGGACAAACACTTTTGAAACCACGGCACTACCCAATCCTCCTTGGAATTGGTTGATTTTTCTTTTCACTGTGTTTTTCAGCTGGTGATGGTGTGCCAACATTAGTCCTAAGCAATCTGCTTTTAAATCTAACTTTGTAAAGAGCATGAAACTTTTAAAAATAGACTTCATTTTTTTAAGAGCAGTTTTAGGTTTACAGAAAAATTGAGGCAAAGGTACAGAGATTTCCCATATATGCTTTGCCTCCATACGTGCATAAATCCCCCCACTTCCAAAATAGCATGCCAGACTGGTACAGTTGGCACAATTGATGAACGTCATGGACACATCATTATCACCCAGCAACCACAGTTTACATTAGGACTCACTCTCGATTTTATACATTCTATGGGTTTTGACAAATGTCTGATGACATGTACCTACCATTACAGTATCACGCAGGTTAGTTTCTCTGCCCTAACAATCCTCCATGCTCCATTTATTCATCCCTCCCTTTTCACTAACCTCTGGCAACCTCTGAACTTTAAGTGTCTCCATAGTTTTATCTTTTCCAAGTATCATATAGTTGGTAGCTTTTTCATATTGGCTTTTTTATGCATTTAAGATTCCTCTGTGTCTTTTCAAGGCTTGATAGCTCATTTTTTTTAGTGCTGAATAATATGTCATTGTCTGAATGCACCACAGTTTATTTATTCATTCATCTCCTGAAGAACATCTTGGGTGCTTGCAAGTTTTGGTAATTATGAATAAAGCTGCTCTAAACATTCACGTGCAGGTTTATATGTAGACATAAGTTTTAAACACATTTGGGTAAATACCAAGAAGCATGATCACTGAATCATATGGTAAGAATATGCTTAGTTTTATAAGAAACTGCCAAACTGTCTCCAAAGTAGCTGTACATTATGTGTATTCCCATCAGAAATAAATGAGAGTTTCTGTCGTTCTACATCTTTGCCAGCAATTGGTGGTGGTAGCGTTTCAGCCTCTGACCATTCTAATAGGTGTATAGTGGTATCGTGTTTTAATTTGCAATCCCTAATGATACAGAATGCTGAACATCTTTTCATATACTTACTTGTCATCTGAATATCTTCTTGGCTAAGGCGTCTGTTAAGATCTTTTGTCTATTTTTTAATTGGGTTGTTTGCTTTCTTATTGTGGTTTTAAGACTTCTTTTTATATTTTGGATAACTGCTCTTTATTAGATATGTCTTTTGCAAATATTTTATCTCAGGCTGTCACTTGTCTTCTCATTCTCTTGACGGTGTCTCTTGTAGAGCAGTTTTAAATTTCAATGGAGTCCAGCTTGTCAATTATTTCTTTCATGGATTGTGCCTTTGCTATTGTATCTACAAGGTTATTGCCATACCCAAGTTCACCTAGAATTTCTAGAAGTTTTATAATTTTTTGTTTTACATTTAGGTCTGTGATCTATTTTGAGGTAACTTTTGTGAAGTATGTAAGGTCTGTGATTAGCTTCTTTTTTTTTTTTTTTTTGTATGTGGATATCCAGTTGTTTCATCACCATTTGTTGAAAAGACTATATTTGCTCCATTGTATTGACTTTGCAACTTTGTCTGAGATCAGTTGATTATATTTATGTGAGTCAATTTCTGGGTTCTCCGTTTTGCTCTATTCTTCTATTATTTCACCAGTGCCCATACTCTCTTGCTTGCTATAGCTTTATAGAATATCTTGAAGTTGTATAACATTAGTCTTCTGGTTTTGTTCTTCTTCTTCAATATTGTGTTGGCTATTTTGAATTTTTCGCCTGTTCATATAAATTTTAGAATCAGCTTATTGATATCCACAAAATAACTTGCTGGGATTTTGGTTGGTATTTTGTTGTGTTTATAGATGAAATTGAGAAGAATTGACATCTTGACAATAGAGTCTTCCTATCCACGAACATGGAATATCTCCATTTATTTAGTTCTTCTTTGATATTGTTCATCAGAGTTTTGTAGTTTTTTTTTTCATATAGATCTTATATACATTTTGTTAGATTTATATTTAAGTATCTCATTTTTTTGGGGTGCTAACGTACATGATAACTATGCTTCTGATTTCAAATTCCACTTGTGAATTGCTGGTATTTAGGAAAGTGATTCATTTTTGTATGTTAACTTTGTATCCTATTTTTTGTTCTTTGTTTTTTTGAGACAGGTTCTTGCTCTGTTTCCCAGTCTAGAGTGCAGTGGCGTCATCATAGCTCACTGCAACCTCAAACTCCTGGGCTCAAGCGATCCTCCTGTCCTAGCCTCCTGAGTAGCTGAGACTATAGGTGTGCACCACCACACCTAGCTAATTTTTCTATTTTTTACTAGAGATGGAATCTCATCATGTTGCTCAGGCTCATCTTGAACCATGGCCTGAAGCAATCCTGTGTCCTGGAACCTTGCTATTAATATAATCACTTATTAGTTTCCGGATTTTTTCTTTTTTCTTTTTTTTTTTTTTGCCAATGTATTCACATTTTCAACATAGACAATCATGTCACCTGTGAACAAAGACAGTTTTATTTCTTCCTTCCCAGTTACTGTAGCTTTTCTTTTCTTGTTTTCTTGCATTAGTTAGAACTTCTAATATGATGTTGAGAAGATGTGGAGAGAGGGAATATCATACCTTGTTCCTAATCTTAATGGGAAAGCTTCTAGTTTGTCACTCTCAAGTATGATGTTACCTATAGATATTTTTGCAAATGTTCTTTATCAAGTTGGGACAATTCTTCTCTATTCCTAGTTTGCTGAGAGTTTTTTTTATCATGAATTGATGTTCAATTTTATCAAATGGTTTTCTACATCTATTAATATGATCATAAAGTTTCCTTCTTTAGCTTGTTGTTATGATGGATCATATGAATTGATTTTAAACTGTTGAACCAGACTTAGACACCTGGAATAAATCCATTTGGTCATGGCATATAATTTTATAATACATTGTTGCATTAAATTTGCTAATATTTTGTTGAGGATTTTTGCATCTATGTTCATGTGAAATATTGGTTTGCGCTTTTCTTTTCCTGTAATGTCTTTAGTTTTTATATTGAATAATGCTGGTCTCATAAAATGAGTAAGGAGGAAGTACTATCTCTGCTTCTACATTTTGGAAAAGATTGTAGGGAATTGGTATAATTTCTTTCTTAAATATTTAACAGAACTTACCCATGAACCTGTCTTGGCCTGATGCTTTGTGTTTTGGAAGACTATTAATTATTGACACAATTTCTTTAATAGATATAGTCCTATTAAGATTGTCTATTTTTTTCTTATGTGAGTTTCACCAGATGTGTCTTTCAAGGATTTGGTTTATTTATTTCATCTAGGTTACCAAATTTGTGGGCAATGTTGTTCATAATATTCCTTAATTATCCTTTTAATGTCCATGGGATCTGTAATTTTGTCCCCTCTTTCATTTTTGATATAGTAATTTATGTCTTCTTTCTCTTTTCTTAGCCCAGCCAGAGGCTTATTGATTTTTTGATCTTTTCAAAGAATCAGCCTTTTGACTTCATTTATTTCTGCTTTATTTTTGTTATTGCTTTTCTTCTACTTACTTTGGATTTAATTTGCTTTTCTTTTCCTAGTTTGCTAAAGTGAAAGATTAGAGTATTGATTTTAGATCTCTCTTCTTTTCCAGTATATGCATTCAAAGCTATAAATTTCCCTCTAAGCATTTCCTTAGCTATATTTCACAAATCTTGTCAAGTTTTATTTTCATTTTTATGTAGTTCAACATATTTTTAATTTCTCTCGAGATTTCTTCTTTGACTCATGTGTTATTTAGAAGTGTGTTATTTAATCTCCAAGTATTTTGGGATTTTCCAGCTATCATTCTGTTATTGATTTCTAGATTGTGGTCTGAAAGTAAACATTATATGATTTATATTCTTTTAACAAACGGTGATCATAATAAAAATTAAAAGTCATTTATTTCTTTTCTTTTTTCTTTTTAATTATTATGGATACATAATAGTTATATATCTTTATAGGGTACATGTGTTACTTTGTTACAGGCATACAATGTGGATTAATCAAATCAGGGTAATTGAATTGGGGTATCCATCACCTCAGGCATTTATCATTTCTTTGTGTTAGGAACATTCCAGTTCAACTCTTTTAGTTATTTTAAAGTATACCCTAACTTATTGTTGATTATAGTCACTTTGTTGTGCTATCAAATATTGCTCATTTTATCTAACTATATTTTTCCACCATCCCCTGCTTCCCCAGTACCCTTCCCAGCCTCTGGTAGCCATCAATCTACATTCTATCTCCATGAGACCAATTGTTTTTAATATCTGGCCCCCACATATGAGTGAGAACATGCGAGATTTGTCTTTCTGTGCTTGGCTTATTTCACTTAACATAGTGTTCTCCAGTTCTATCCATGTTGTTTCAAATGGCAGGATTTCACTCCTGTTTGTGGCTATATAATATTCCATCATGTATATGTGTCACAAATTCTTTGCCCATTCATCCTTAGATGGACACTTAGGTTCATTACAAGATTGGCTATTGTGAATAGTGCTGCAATAAACATGAGAGTATATCTTTTCGATATACTGATTTCCCCTTTTGGGATATATACCCAGCAGTGGGATCACTGGATCATATGGTATTAAATAGTTCTATTTTCAGTTTTTTAAGGAACCTCCATACTGTTCTCTGTAGTGGTTGCACTAATTTACATTCACATCAACAGTGTATGAGGGTTCCCCTTTCTCCATATCCTTGTCAGCATTTGTTATTGGTTATCTTTTTGATAAAAGCCATTTTAACTAGGGTGGGATGATATATCATTATAGTTTTGATTTGCATTTCTCTGATGAGTAATGATGTTGAGCATTTTTTGCCTGTTTGCCATCTGTATGTCTTCTTTTGAGAAATGTCTATTCAGATCCTTTGCCCACTTTTAATTGGATTATTTGATTTTTTCCCTATTGAGTTATTAGAGTTCCTTATATATTCTATTAATTAGTCCCTTGCCAGATGGGTAGTTTGCAAATATTTCCTCCCATTCTGTGGGTTGTCTCTTCACTCTGTTGGTTGTTTCCTTTGCTGTGCAGAAGCTTTTTAGCTTGATGTGATCGCATTTGTCCAATTCTGCTTTGGTTGCCTGTGCTTTAGGGATATTAATCAAGAAATCATTGCCCAGACCAATATCCCCAATGTTTTCTTTTAGTAGTTTCAAAGTTTCAGGTCTTAGATTTAAGTCCTTAATCCATTTTTTTATGTTTGTATATGGCAAGAGATAAGGGTCTAGTTTTGTTCTTCTGCATATGGATATCCAGTTTCCAGTTTTCCCAGCACCATTTATTAAAGAGATTGTCCTTTTCCTACTGTATGTTCTTGGCAACTTTGTTGAAGATAAGTTCACTATAGATGTGTGAGTTTATTCCTGGGTTCCCTATTGTGTTCCATTGGTCTATGTTTCTGTTTTTATGCCAATATCATGCTGTTTTGGTTACTACAACTCTGTAGTATTATTTGAAGTCAGGTAATATGATTCCTCCAGTTTTGTTCTTTTTGCTTATGTTGGCTTTGGCTATTCTGGGTCTTTTATGGTTCTATATAAATTTTAGTGTTATTTTTTCTATTTCTGTGAAGAACATCATTGATAGTTTAATGGGTATTGAATTCAATTTATAGATTGCTTTGGGTAGTATGGACATTTTAACAATGTTAATTCTTCCAATCCAATCTTTATCTGTCACCTTCTGGGTGCTTGATTATTAAGTTCCTTGAGGTAGTCTTGTTTGGGTTAAATCTGCTTGGTGTTCTATGACTTTCTTGTACCTGAATATTGGTATCTTTCTCTAGGTTTGGAAAGTTCTCTGTTACTATTTCTTTGAATAAACTTTCTATCCCAATCTCTCTCTTTCTCTACCTCCTTTTCAAGGCCCATAACTCTTAGATGTGCCCTTTCAATGCTATTTTCTAGATGTTGTAGGCATGCTTCATTCTTATTTTTATTTTTTCTCTTCTGATCGTGTATTTTCAGATAGCTTGTATTCAAGCTCTCTAATTCTTCCTTCCACTTGGTCAGTTCTGCTGTTAGGAGACTCTGATGCATTTCTCAGTTTTTCAGTTGAATTCTTAGGCTCCAGAATTTCTGCTTGATTTTTAAAATTTATTTCAATCTCTTCGTTAAATTTCTGTCGTAGGCTGCTGAATTTCTTCTCTGTGTTGTCTTGAAGTTCACTGAGTTTTTTCAGGACAGCTATTTTGGATTTTTTGTCTGAAAGGTCGTATGTCTCCATTGCTCCAGGACTGGTCACTGGTATCTTATTTAGTTTGTTTGATAAGGTCATGTTTTCCTTGGTGTTCTTGATGCTTGTGGATGTTCATCAATGTCCGGCATTGAAGAGTTAGGTATTTATTTTAATCTTCACAGTCTGGGGCTTGTTTGAACCTATCCTGCTTGAGAAGGCTTTCCAGGCATTCCATGGCAATTGAGTGTTGTGTTCTAAGTCTTCAGTCATTGCAGCTGTATCAGCACTGGGAATGCCCTAAGCCCTGAAATGCTATGACTCTTACAGACCCCTGGCGGTACCACCTTGGTGGACTTGGGTAAGATATGGGAAAATTGCCTGGATTCCCAGGCAAAATCTCTCACTCTCTTTCCTCATTCTCTGTGCTGGGCTGCTGGAGTTGGGGGAAGAGTGATGTGGGCACTTCCTCTTGGCCACCAGCACCAGGTTACACTGAAGCCAGCCCAGTCTCACCCAAAACCTGTGGTGACTGTTGCCTGGCTATCCCTGATGTTTATTCAAAGCCCAAAGGCTTTTTAGTAGGTGGTGAACCCTGTCAGGACTTGGTCTGTCCCTTCAGGCAGCATGTTTCCTTCTGGCTCAGGGTGGGTCCTTATATGCCTTCCAAGAACTAGGGCCTGGAGTCAGGGGCTTCAGGAGTCTGCGTGGTACTTTCTTTTACCAAGTAATGAGTGGCTGAGCTGGTACCCAAGTTGCCAGAACAAAATCCTCTGCACTTTTCCATTTCCTTCCCCCAACCGGGAGAAGACTCCCTGAGCCGCATTACCTGTAGTCGTGGTGGGGGTAACAAAGGCACTGGCTTGGCCACCACCACTGGTGTCTCACTGGGTCATGTGCACCCTAAGCCCTCTGGCTCTGAGCCAGCACAGCCATAGGAATTGCTCGAGGACTGCAGGCTTTGTGGCTCGACTGCCTTATGAATTTAGTCTAGTTCCCAGGCTGCTTTTTGTTACCTGGTGGTGGAGCTAGCCAGAACTGGGGTCTCAGAGAGGAGTGTCTCTCTCTGGCCAGGCTGGTCTAAATGCTCCCACTGTGGGCACTGGCAGAATTCTGCCCTGTGCTGTGCTCTCTTGTGTCAGGGCAGCCTGGGTTTCAGTGCACAGTCCCACGATCACTTCACTCTTCCTCCCCAGGTACACAAATTCTCTCTCCACTTGCTGTCTTGGCATGGCACTGCGATGGATGGGAGAGGAGTGGCACAGGCAATGAAAGATTATCTTTTTTGCTGTCTTCAGTGCCTCTTTCCTTGATATAATGTTAAAACCAGGTAGTATGATCAATCGCCTGGTTTTTGGTTCTTCTGAAGGCGCTTGCTTGTGTGGATAGTTGTAGAATTTGGTGTTCATGCAGAAGGACGATTGCTGGAGGGTTGTGTTCATCATTTGTCTCCTCTTAAGAAATCAAAAATCATGTACATTTTTATCGAAGATTGGATTAGTAGTTTATCCACATTTGTCTTTCATCTTTAGCCTCAGGGAAGGTGTTATTTGACATCTTTTAATTCTACTTCAAGTAATGAATTGAAATCCAGCAAACATCTTTAGACAACCAAATTTTAGGTATTATTCTTGTTTCTGGAAGAATCAAAGGTAGACCTTCTGCTCCCCCAAGGTAGAGACTCTGTCTCTCTAACTCATCTTGGATTTGCAGTACCTACCATAATGCTTCACACATAATTGCTATATTACAAATATTTCTATTGAAGAAAATGTGGCATTAAGGCTTTTCATGCTTCCTAAATATACCTGCTTCTTGTTACAATGAGAAGGAGATGGCCAGAGGGAAACCTTCGTGGCATGACCTTAGCTATACTCCAACTCTTCCTCCTCCAGATTATAGAGCATTGTCCTTTGGACACTATGCTCATGTCTCCTTGCGTGAGTTCCTTTCCCGTGACTATGCTCTCATGTAAATAATGCTCTTATGCTCTCATGTAAATAATTTTCCAGTCAGATGACTTGGTCTGCCAGCTTTCCATAAGTGTTTAAAGATTACCTTAGGGTTTAGATCCCCAAGCCGTGATCTTCCACCGGGAATGAAAGTATTGTGGACAAAGAAAGCGGAAAAAGACAGCCTCTGAATGGAAACATACCTACCTTCTAGTGTGAGAGAAAAGCTTTCTCATGATCACCTCAAGGTTATGAATAAATGAAGGGTCAGGGGGAAGGAAGAGATGGGGAAAAGGTTTGGAGAATAGGTAGGAGTTAGCCTCAAGCTCCAAATTGGAACGTGATAGCTATGGTCTGAGCCTTTACATTCTGTTTCTGGTGGGAATTGGGTGGTAGAGAATGTTATTGAAATTGGATAATATACAGATTTAAAGATAGTAGACATTTGTCTTATATTTAAAAATTTAGTGATGTTGCAGGAACGCATTGTTTTGTATGAATTTTCACTGAGATAAAGTGGTCTGTCTAACTGAGGGAATTAGCTTTGAGAGGCTAGGAAATAACAAGCAATGAGGATAGCAATAAAGTTGCTTTATTTGATTTTGTTGTTTACATGAAAAGAAACTTTTGTCTGTACTGACCTTCATTCATGATAAATGCTTCCTACTTTTAAGAATTGGAAAATGATTCTAATATAAAGGCAAAAAAGATTGAAATATATTGCAATTTGTATGCTGTAATCATTAAAAATTTTTTGCCTTAACTATGAATACTTGCATAGAAGTTGTTCTCTATTGTCTTTTTACGCAGTAATTATCTCCATGCTTGAGAAGTCATCGTATTGTCACTCTTCTTTGAGGGAAATTCTAGTTAAGTTTATTCCTACTCCATTTGGCCTTTTTATTACTTCATTTTATTGCCTGATGTCAATGCTTTCACATAACACATGCTAACTCACAAGGAACATGCCTATCTTTGGATTGGATTTCTTCATCTTTAAGAAGTTTTATTTATTAGACATTGTAGGTAAAGGGTTAACAAATTCATTTCCCCATCTGCATGAGAATTTGACCTTTGATCAACTGTCTTCCTTTGTTTCTCTGAGAACTAATGAAGGGAATATATCATCTATGTTTCTAAGCAATATTACTTATATTAAAAAAAGGATCCTTCATCAATAAATTGCATCTGGACTGTGAGAGACTTTCAATAAAGTGTAAATAACTTGAAGAGACTACCATAGCTTAAGGGTTCCTTGCAAGGTGGAACTCTGAGCTTATCTCTCGTGGGACTCTGAAGCCTATGCCTGTGGTGTTGTTATCAGAGGTATTGAATGAGGTGGTGCATGAGGCTGTCAAAAGCTAGATCGCCAAACATTACCAACACAACCTGTTGATAAGACAAGGCTGATTTAAATTTAGTGCTTATAACAGTAAGGGAGAATACTACCTTGCAAAGCTTTGGCATTGTCTGAGATCGGGAAGGACAAGGACAGAATTTATTGAGAATTGGAAGTTTGATTTAAGGTGTGTGTTTAAAAACAAGGAGGGCTTAGGGAAGTGGTCTTTATTAGGATTAGGTCCAAGAATATGATACAATAGTCCAGTGTTGGTGGAAATAGCAAGGTGAGGATTTTGAAGCAAAGGATTCAAAGAATCTTAGGGCATAAGCCATCCGCGGATACTTTCCACTAAAGAGTTAATAGGTCTTTCTGAAATTCCTCCAATAAAAAATCAAACCATTTAGTTGGGCAAGAAAGTCCTGGAAAAATAAAGTCATGCTAAGGGAGACTGAGGAATAATACAAAGTCAGGCTAAAGTAGACATTAAGGTATGGTTTTAGTTCTCAGTGTCCAGGCTGAGTGGGAGTGGTGGTGGTGGGGGGTTAGATGATTTTAGTTCTCAAGGTTTTTAAGTCAAGATGGCTCTAGTGCCTACCAACTGAGGCTCATATTCTTAAACTTTTGAGTTTCCCCCTTGGGGAGACGGGGCACAAGAAGCCTAGCTCTGTGGATTGCTACACAGACTGCTATGAGGTGAACTCCCATGGAAGAGGGTACCTAATGCTGCCCCATTGATGAACAGTGATTTCTACTCTGTACCTTTCTGAGTCTGTTGATAACAAACATAATCACTGATAGTCTTATAAGTCTGAATGTCTAGTTGATCAATATCACAGCCACAAATACAGACTTTACGATCAAATACCTGGTGTGCATTTTTGCAGAAGATGCTAGTTTTCACTGTAATTTGTTTGTGTTTAAGTCATTGCATCAGTAAATATCAATCATGTTCAGTTAAAA
Source organism: Indri indri (assembly GCA_004363605.1). NCBI lineage: Eukaryota > Metazoa > Chordata > Mammalia > Primates > Indriidae > Indri > Indri indri. Next base: position 51,459 of record RJWJ010002075.1, on the reverse strand, counting down.
TAACATTTATACATAGGATTACACTGAGTTATGGGTGGTCTCATTCAAAAGCTTTTGTTTCAGCTTCAACAGATGTTGCAATTGTCTTGGCCACAGTAAATGAAGAGATGTAGTTCACAGGAAACTGTGCAACAATTATTTTACCATGATTACAAGTTTTTAGATTGGCTGAATTTTTATTCCCTTGATGCTCCTAGAATTTTAGAACCAATTTGATTTCTTGCCTTCAACACTGAAATCTAACTGTTCAGTTTACAAATTTCATAACTATTTAATGACAGTTTCACCTATATTGGAAAAGAAAGGCATTGTTTTTAATAGACAGACAGTCTCTATGTACAGAAGCCTGCCAGTGTATATGATAAACTTATATAACTAGGACTAATAACTAGATTAATTATTAGTTATCTTCTTCAGTGTTACTAATAATTATGTATTTAGACTGACTTTTGAGATGTGGTGCATCATTCAGAAATATACAAGGGATGGCTGTCTTAGTCCACATTTGTGTTGCTATAACAACACACCTGAAAAGAGGTTTATTTGGCTTACAGTTCTGCAGGCTGGGAAGTTCAAGGGCCTGGCCCTGGCTGCTGCTGAGGGTTCTCATGCTGCATTATAACATGGTAAAGGTCAAAGGAGAAGCAGACACGTGTGAAGAGACAAAACCCAAGGGGCGTCCTGGCTTCATAACAACCCACTCTTGTGGGAACTAATCCATTCACATAAGAACTAATCCAGTCTCCTCAGAATGAGAACTCATTTACTACCATGAGAATGATACCAGTCTATTCATGAGAGGTCGACAACCATGGCCAAAACAGCTCCTACTAGGCCCCACCTCCCAACACTGCCACCTTGGGGAGCAAGTTTCAACATGAGTTTTGGTGGGCACAAACCATATCCAAAGCCTAGAAAGATTTACTTTTCTCACAATGTCATCCTTTAACTGCAAAAAACCTCCTGCTTGATTTCATTCACCCCATTCACCCAAAAAATATATATCACACTACTTCTTTATTCTAAGTAATGGATGTATAGCAGTGAACAAGTACACAAATCCTTCCTTATCTTCATGGAACTGTTAGAGAGAAATTGCACCACGCATTCGTTAAAAACAGCAAGGAAGACTTTATTCAAGACTACTGCAGTAGTGGAGAGAGAGACTATTGCAATAGGGGGGAGAGATTGAACTCAACTTTGCTGAAACAAATGGTGGGGATATTTGTCAATGTGGTTAGGTCATTTGTGTTTGACAATTAGTGCTTATCAAAGTTAGGCGTCTACACTCTTACAGAGACTGGGAAATAAGGGCACCGTCTTTCCTGATGATGACATTCCAGAGGAATAGCCCCAGAGTCCTCAAGAAAGAGATTCTTAGGTTGTGAAACTGACAAGAGGCTGGGAGAAAATTTACGTCTTAAAAGAGCATAGAAAGAATATTTACAATAGAAAGTTTTCTAAAGTAAAATGCTCTAAGAAAAGGGAAGTCTAGGTTTAGAAAAAAGCCTGTCTAAAGTTTAATTACCCTAAGGCCATCATCTTGGTCAGAGTTTGCATTCTTGTGGGTGAAAAACAGTCAATAAGTATACATGAAAAATTTAAACCATATATATGTGTTTATTAATTTACACAGTGTATATATATGTGTGCGTGGGTGGTGGGAGATGTATATAGTCCTGTGTATATACTTTTCTCTCTTCTCTCTCCTGTTGAATTTCTTACTGTGATGGTTAATTTTATGTCTCATCTGTACTGTGGGGTGCTCAGATTAAACACAATTTATGGGTGTGTCTGTGAGTTGTTTCTTGATGAGATTAGCATTTGAATCAGTACGTTCAATAAAGTAGATTGCCCTCCCCAGTCAGATAGCTGATGTTATGAGGATGAGCAGGTGCCTTATTTTTTATTTTTTAATTTTTTTAATGAGAGGGACATGAGATGTTTAAATGTCCTTGGGAAAGAGGTAGTTGAAGGAGGAATTATTGGAGTTTTGAGTAGATCAAAGGTTTGAGATGCAGTGTGTGGGTGAATTCGTAAGAAAAATAGTAAAACTGCTAGATAGTTGAGAGAGATAATTGATGATAATGAACTTACAGTGGAACCAATCTGCCTTATTTTATGATTTTCTTGAGCAGTTATTAATACAGGCAGCATAAAGAAGCTGGTAATTGAGTCAGGATTCAAATTTTGATGGAAAGTGTAAAGAAGACACAGAGATGCTAAGGAATTCAGGGTGTTGGTGTTATTGAAATTAGGGAGCTGTATAAAAAAGGAAATAGAGACTGAAGAGGGTTAATAGATTGGGGAAAAGTTCATTGGACTAGAGGTTGAAATACTGTTGCACTTGGTGTAATTGGTTCATAGAACTCAACAGAGCAGAAGATAGGGTCAGAGAGCAGGATGGTTCAGTTCAAGATTTCAGAGCTGGAGAAAGTTTTAGGATATGACAAATTTTAGATTATGACCACGGGGAGTGAGTGTCTGAGAAATGGAAAGGTTGTTGGAGATGAATTGGTGAAGCAACTCCAAGGCCAGGTTATGGAAGAGTAACCCACATGCATATCACCTAGGGTGATGCCTTTGAGAAATGTTTCAAATATATATGAAGTATTAACTTTGAATATTCTGTTTTTATGGAGGATTCATTAGCACAAATCCATGCAAGGCATAAGAGTGACACATTTCCAAATACAGCAGGTAAATATTAGTAACACCTAACAATTATATATTAAATCTTACTTTCCATACTCATATTTTACCTATTTGGGATAGGGTCTTGTTAAAACGGGATCTCTGTATCAACTAAATATCTATATTGTCCCCAGTCTTAAGACATACAAGTATGAAATTCTATGCTTATAAACATATGTACTTTTTAAAATATTTCTATCACTTAGCTTTTTTTTCCTGCCTAACAAACCACTCCAAAACTTTATGGATAATAACAACCACTATTTTTTAGCTCATGAGTCTGTGGTTCAATTGGGTAGTTCTGTTGATTTGGGCTGGGCTTGGCTTATCTCAGCTAAGTTTACGCAAGCATTCGTGGTCAGCCACTGAGCTGGCTGGAGCCTGGCTCGTCGAGGATGGTGAAATTGATGGCTGCTCCTGTCGTCTCTCATCCTACAGAAGCTTAGTTGGTCTTGTGTACATGGCAGCTGGGCTGAATTCCGAGACCTGAGTGGAGGCATGCCAGGCCTCTCGGGGCCTGGACTTGGAAGTGGCACAACATCATTCATACTGCATTCTGTTGTCCAAAGCAAGTCATAAGGCCAGACCAGATTCAAGAAATGGGAAATAGACCCTATCTTTTGATGGGAGGAGTTGCTAGTCACACTGCAGAGGGGTGTGGTTACAGAAAGGAAAATAACCATAGCTGTTTTTGAAACAATCTACTGCAATATTCTGTGTTGTGAGAATGTAAACTGTAGGTGAAAAACCATGTGACTGGATACTACAAATCTGTATTCCTGCTCTATCGCCCCTACTTAATTGCCATATTTTCTTGGACAAGGAAGTTCTTTGATCATCTTTTCTCTGTTTATAAAACAAGGGAGGGAAGAAAGTATAAAGAAATTTTGGCTGAACTATCTGTCTACTACTGTTACTGATGATCAAATGAGAATGTTGATTTATATTTGGGAAAGCTTTATCATTGTAAGACATTATTTTTAAGCCAGTAACATCTCACATCTCTTTAACTTGGGGATCCACAAAGATAACTTGAAGAGTTAATAGCACAGAGATGCCTCCTGGATATTGTTCCTTGAGCTGCTGTGGCCTGAGGGGTTTGTCAAGTAAGGGAATTGACTAGAAAGGTGGAAGGCTGATGACAGAAAGTTCCCCATCAACCCTGCTGTGTTCTATTATGCATTTGATGTGTTTTATAGTTTCTTCCACCAGTGGAACCCCAGGGATTTGTGTACTAAGAGCTCAGAGGTTGGGATAGAGGCAGAAAGCCACTGGTGTGAAGAGGAGGGCACGGAAGACTTGGAAAGTTCGGAGTGAAATGAAGCAGAAAATCAAGGAAGAGACGAGACTGGTGGGAAATGCAGAATCAAAAATTGGTATTAGAATGGTGGGAGTATAGAAAAGGGCATTTTTTGAGGATCAGCCTCTAAAATATCTAATATTATCCTATGAGTGAAATTAAAATTGCCAACAAAAAATTAATTGCAATTTGTGGCCTCTCTAAAGGTAATGAGAGTGAATCATAAAATAAGGAAAATCTCTTATTTTATTTACAGTGTTGGATACAACATCCTCCCCTCGCCCAAACATCATATGATGAATAAAAAATCATTAACATGAATCATGTACTGTGGTGAAATGTTAACCCAACAACACAGAAGTGACTATAGGGCTTTCCATATCATTTTTTTTTATTGTTCAAATATGATGCTCTTAAAGAAAATTACACAAATCTTAAGTGTACAGCTCAAAGAATTTTCACAAAATGAACACACCTAGTAATTAGTAGCCATATTAGGAAACAAAGTATTACCAGAACATCAAAAGCCTCCCCTAACAAGGGGAGCCACTGTCCTCACTTCTAACCCGTAGAGGTAGAGTAGTTCTACCTGTTTTTGAACTTTTCAGAAGTGGAATCATACAGTATATACTCTTTTGTGTCTAGCTTCTTTTGCTCAACATGGTGTTTTTTTAGATTTATGCTTGTTATTGAGTAGAGCTCTAATCTGTTCATGTTTATTTTTAGATAGTATTCCATTGGGTGAAGGTACTGTAGTTTGTTTATCCAGTCTACTGGAGATGGACATTTGGATTGTTTTAAGTTTTAGGTATTCCGGCACATTTTAAAATCAAGTCATTTCATTTCGAGTTTTGATTATGATGATTACATTAAGTACTCTTTGATACAAAACAATGGAGGATGAGACTTTCCAAATAAAGCAAATTTGTTTTTGTGTTATTCACTTTGAACAAAAGTTTCTGATCTGTTAAGTAGGTGAAGGGAAAACTGTGAAAAAGTCAAAGGTGGAACTTGAGGGTTGTGTCTGGGAGCAAAAAGGAGTCTGGTTTGACTAGAGCACAATTGTTATACAGAAGCATAGTGGAAAATGACCTGGCAGTGTAGACAGAGAAGAGGTTGGGCAGTGAGGACCTGTTGAAGAGATCGTGTTTAATTGAATGCCCATGGTGAGTCCTTGGAGGATATGCTCAGGGCTGTCTCTGAGGAAGATTAATATTGCAGCGATTGTGTAGGGTGGATCGGGTGAAGACAGAAAGGCTGCACAGCAGTTGGTTGTTGCTGGAAACGCACTCAGAATCCGAAGGACTAGGTCTGAATAATGCTTCCATTCCTTGCTAACTGTGACTTTGTTCAACCTGCTTGGGCTTCAGTATTCTCCTGTGAACAATGAACGTAGGTATCCTGTATTGTGAGAATAAAATGAGTTGGCCCATGTTAGAGAACTGCAGGCTATATCGAGTTCTAGAGCCCCCACAGACCCCTATTGTGGGCCATTGCTGTGACTAAGTAGAAAAAAGGAGGAGGCTAGGTATTTAATCTCCTTCATTCAGTCATGAAAAGAATGTCCATCTTTAAGCCAATATTAAAGGTACTAATGTGCTTGGTTAAATTACACATTATGCTCAAGGTACAGTGTTTCAGAATGAGCAAAGGTTCTGAAGCCAGACTATGTTTGAATCTGGGATCCTCTTCTTATTAGTTGTGTGAACTTACTCAAATTTCTTTTCTGGGCCCTGTTTCAATGATGATTATTGCATAGGATTGGTTTGAAGATTAAGTTAGTTAATACCAAGAAAACAGAGCAGTACTCAATGTGTGGTAAATAGCCAATATTATTATTGCCTTGTCTATCTTTCCCAAGTAGCAATGAATGATCTAGCTTTCTGGTTAGTTAACTGGTGGAAGTGCATGGAAGAGGTTTGCTGAAACCTTTGTTGTATCCTTCTATCCCTGTAGCTCCAACTAGGATCCAGGTTTCCCACATTAAGATGGTACAGAATGAGCTCAGCCCTCATGCATGCACTGTGTATTTGAATATAGTCATAGTGCTCTGCCCCACTCTTTTATTTTAGCTCCTTTCACATTTCCTAATAGGTGATAGTTTTGAATTCTTTTTCTGACAGTCCTCTGATGCATGTATTTGATGTATCTCTTACATGTGTGGCCTGGTCAGTGGAGAGATTAAAGAGAATTTCTCTTTCATACTCGATGTCATACTCTGTTAATGCAACCCAAAGTTACATCGACTGTTTTGTTCCCTACACTATACTGTTAAATCATACTGAATTTGTTATTAACCAATCCCCCCCAGTCCACCGCCTACATTTGCTCGTTTTGCAAAAATTTATTCTTTCGTTTATTGAATTATTGACTGCTTTACATATTACCATATGCCAGCTTTGTAATTGACATTAGATATACTCCTCAAGGAGTTTGAAATTTCCTGGGGTGTCATGCATGCAAACAGACTCATAATAAAGTGTGATTGTGATAATTGTTGTGATAGAGACGTGCAAAGAGTGTATAATAAACAAAGGAAGGACATGTAATTCTCACAGTGGGGGAGAGGATGAAATTATGACAAGGAAGATGGCAGGGCCAGGGAAACGATGTCAGAGAAGTGCACATGGAGGAGAGAGTGTCACAAACTGTGAGAGCCTAGTCACCAAGAGAGCAGAGGGAATAACTTGTAGCATGAACTAGTGTGGTGTTCTGGGAACTGCACATAACTGAATGTGGCAGCTGCATAGAGAGGATATGGAGGAATTGGTAGGAGAGATGCTGTAGGCAGGTATTCGGTCCTGGTGGGCTCTGCATGTCATAGTAAGGAATTAATATTGAATCCTATAGGTAATGAGCTAACATGAAAAAATTTTATATTAGAGATGGTTATGATTAGATAGATGTATATTTAAAACACACTAGGCTAGTAGTCTGTGTAGTGTGATCTGTGAATTAGAGTAAGCCAGAAGAGAGAGCTAGGGTGGCTTATAGAGAGACTATTCATGTCACACAGTGAGAAAAAAGCATGAAATCATGACCAAGGCATGGTCATGGGAACAGAAAAGAAGAGAAATTTTTGAGAGATTTATTAAGTATGTATATTTTGAGCACTTAGGCACCTTGAGTGGTGAGATCCTCAGGACTTGCTGACCAGTTAGCTGGAAGTGGCAGAAAGAAGGAGTCGAGGCTCAGCTCCAGGTCTGAGTGGGTGGGTGATGATGTCATTCACAAGATAGGTGACAAAGAGTTGATCGAAAGACATGAAAGAGTCCCCTTGGGACCCAGTACCTTTTGGATACCTATGGGACATCCAAGTGGAAATGTACAGCAGACATTTGGCTTACGTATCAAGAATGCAGGAGAGAGTTTTCTGCATGCGCGCATGCTGAGAAGTGGACCCGCAACTCATTCATATATAGAAGACTGTTGAGTCATGGATGTGTGGTAGATCAACCAGAAGAGGGCTGAGGGCAATCATGATGAGAATCCTAACCAGAAACAAAAACATGGAAAGGGTAGCCCTAGAAAATGATTTTGAGAGAGACATCAATTGAGCAGTTGGCTAAAAACCAGGAGAAAATGGTATCATAGAACTCATGGCAGAAAGAATTTACAGTGCTTACAGAATATATACACATGTATCTATTTTACTAATCTTTTGTTACTTTCTAAACTCACAAAATATTTTGTAATTTTAACTAGAGTTGGACTACTTGTAAGTGTTAGAAAATGTACTTGTGAGTAAGTAGAGTCCTGAGCAGGTGACTGTCAGGATGGGGTACCCCCTTTTGGAGAAATGTGCCTGCTAGAGATCAGGGGTATGTGTCCTCCCACCATTTGGGCCTAATTCTAGTAGGCCCTGGTTCTTTACATTCTAGGTAGGTTTTGTGGCTGTTTTGTAGTTTGAATGGGATGGAGATTTCCTCTCTATTTTTTTCTTCTCTTTGTTTTTAGAGACAAGAATTCAAGTTGCAATGACTTTTCTATGTAATATTTAAACAGAAGTCCCATAGCTCTTTTAAAAGTTTGAGCTAACTAGAAAATAATATTTACAGCAGAATTGTTTTTATTTTTAAATTGAACTCGGAGTTTTTTCATGCATTTCGATCATGGATTTCTTTAGAACAGAAGCAAGGCATATTTATCTTAATGTCCCCAGAGCTTAACCCAGAGTCTGGTTATAGATGTGCTCAATAGATGCTTACTTTTGTCTTTCTTGTTCATGATTGCACAGTTCCATTTTTGAGAGCTTCCAAGGTTTCCTGAACCTTCTTACCTTTCAACATCTCATGTCGCTATATTATACCAATTTGTCTTCTGCATTTTATTAATTTGTCTTCTGCATTTTATTAATTCTACTCTTTTTAATTGTCTAAAATTCAGTATGTTTCTTTCTCCCCCAAATGTTCAAGTGAAATGAGAATTTATTTTCAGACTATAAACATGCCATAATATTTGAGAACTGCAGTTGAAACAGAGGCAGGCCTAAGGAGATTGAAGTTGAGACAGAAAACTGGCAGAATGACCCTGCCGTTCTTTCACTTCTACGGGGTCTCTTGTTTCTACTTTTCTTTGTTTTCTTTCTCTGTTTTAAATTTTTATTATGAAAAATTTTAAACATGTGCTACCATTTAGAGTATAGTATAACAAACCAAATGCATTCCTAGTCTTTTCCACTTTAACTATCAAGAACTTTACCATTGGGTGTGGTGGCGCGTGCCTGTAGTCCCAGCTACTTGGGAGGCTGAGGCAGGAGGATCGCTTGAGCCCAGGAGTTCAAGGCTGCAGTGAGCTATCATTGTGCCACTGCAGGCCAGCCTGGGTGACAGACAATAAAAAGAACTTTACCATGCCATAATTAAAGTCTTACTAATGTCACATCTATTCCAGTACACCAGCCAGTTGCTCCATGTTGGTCAGAGTTAGGCTCAGAGTAGGTTATGCTAGATTCCTTGTCTAATTTCTGGGAGACAGAATTAGCAGTAAGGAAGTTGTGGACTGGATTTGATGTATGGGTGATGATCAGATGAGAAACTTCCCCCTTCACTGTTCTATCTTCCCTCTCTCCCTATTTTGTGATCTACATCAGGAATGGATTTTTCCTACCTTCCTAGGTGGCTTATTATATGCTTCCAAAAAAGTGACTATGGTACCTTCCTTGATTTAAGAAAGCTCTGATTTGGATAACGCTTTATTTGGTATTTTAAGCTTCTCAACAGAATATGAATTTTGTGGCTGCTGTTCCCTTTTGGTTTTCTTTTCTGTGACTATTGCTAGAAGATAATAGGACCTAGTAGGCTCTGTACCCATTCTAGGTTCAGTTTACTTCGCTTTTGCAGAGCTCTGGGAAGTTAGTGCTTCTCATGGCTGTGGCAGGAGGTACTGGAACCAATAATGACAGTTGCTCATTCTCCCCATGTGGACACAAGTGTTTCCTGTTCGCTTGCCTCTAAGGTTGGGCTTCCTTTTTCAGGAGTTTTGCTGTTTGTAGCTATTGTAAAGTAAGAAATAAAAAGAAACCTTTTAGAGTAAGAGGAAAGTTTTATAGGAAGAAGACATAAAAGGTGTGAATTTATCACCCCTATTTCTGCACTCTGTATATATTGCGTTTGAGCAATTGTCTCCTTTGGTTATTCAGTTTTTCTCTGTGCCATTTGTATTCCACTCATGAAAATAAATGGGGTGTTTCTTATTTAATGAAAAACTAATAGTATTAGATATTATTATATACTAATTCACAGATATGTCTGGGTGGGAAGGAATCTGCACATTTTAAATAAAAGTTTACCATTTTGGGTCTTTGGTTTACTTAAAGTCAGAGCTATATCGTATGTATGTTCTTAGTCTAGAACTGCATGATCAAGTTCATGAAGGTGAGCCATTGTATTGCTTTCCTAGCTTTTTCTTTTCTGAAAGTGCCATGTCATGTCTTTTCTTTTATTCAGGGAATCAGCAGTCTCTTCAGTTCTTTAAAAGTGGTGCGGCTCTTACGACTTGGCCGTGTTGCTAGGAAACTGGACCATTACCTAGAATACGGCGCAGCAGTCCTCGTGCTCCTGGTGTGTGTGTTTGGCCTGGTCGCCCACTGGCTGGCCTGCATATGGTATAGCATTGGAGACTACGAGGTCATCGACGAAGTCACGAACACCATCCAAATAGACAGTTGGCTCTACCAGCTGGCCTTGAGCATCGGGACTCCGTATCGGTACAATACCAGTGCAGGGATATGGGAAGGAGGACCTAGCAAGGACTCCCTGTATGTGTCCTCTCTCTACTTTACCATGACAAGCCTTACAACCATAGGATTCGGAAACATAGCTCCTACCACAGATGTGGAGAAGATGTTTTCTGTGGCCATGATGATGGTTGGCTGTAAGTATCTTGATTTTTTTCATTTTTAAAAAACTATTGTTGGCAGTTTTCCTGGCTCTAAATCTCTGACAGGATTAAAATGAACTACTTTGTTTTCATAAAGGGGTTTAACACATATTATTTGCAATTGGTTTAATTTTTATTCAGCCTTAGAAAATAAAAATACAAAATAATACATATTACTCTTTAGAATGTAATAACACATGAAAAACAGTGTGGATAGAGTGATACGTAAATCAGAATGGGAATGCTGTGATTTAACTCTCTTTATGGTGTCGTACCTGGCAGAGCTCCCCTGAAGACACCAGGAGAGGTGGCATCTGGCACATTCCCTTGGCATTGTTGGCAATGTGTTAAATTCCAGAAAAGCAGACAAGATCTGATGTGAGAGATATAATTTATAAAATATTTTAGTTAATAATTTTTGAATTAAAGTTGACCTCAGGATATAGTTTAATGTAGGTTTTTATGATTAAGACTAGTAGAAAAGTTTATAAATCTAGTCTTCATTACAAAAAGTCTAGATTGAATATATGCCTATTTGAGGGAATGAAAGGATTAGTATTAATAAATATAAGCTCATTCAGCAATGAGAAATGTCTAGGATTTAGCGTGCATGCCTGAGTTCCAAGTGTCTTGAATGGTGTTCTTGGAAGTAGAATGCCCTCTAGAAGGGCCAAAGACCAGGTGCTCTATACTCAGACAGACTGGGTGACATTGGAAGACGAGAACATTAAGGAAATACATACCAACGAAGCTGTTTTGAAGGATCTTGAGGGAGACTTCACTACCATCCATAGCTTCAAGTTGACTTAGATAATTTATCCAAGCCTAGTTCTGATACCTAAAGTAACCATAAAATTGTTTTACTGAATATGAGATTAGTGCTATTAGCACCTCTTGAGCCTTTTTATAGTCATTGGTTTTTGGTCTAAGCCATCTTTTCTGAGATTCTACATTGCACAAGTGTAGATTTTGATGTTGATGAGAAAGATATTGGAGTCTAGGGGCCTTGGCTGGCCCATAAAAAGTCAGTATCTTGGGTCTAAGCAGATAGTTTTCAAAGTTCAGAATGTCTGAAAGCTAGTGGAAGCCCCAATGTTGGCAGTTGTTTAGCTTCTGTTCCTCTAAAATTCCCTTGTACAGGTACAGAAATAAGAATATACAAGCTCTGTTTGCTGATTTGAGCTTGCAGTTAGAGAGAGAGTGTGAAAATTCCAAGTGCTGTTTGCTCTAGAGGCTTTCAGGAAGAAAATGTTCTTATACACAGAGATCCTGATGATTAACTAAACTGATATCTACATACCCAAAGTGGTAGGATGTATGGGCAGACATGTGCTTTATAAATTCATAAGACAACATTTTGTCAGCTGTAGTATTTAGTACTATATGACTTTTTATATTTATACAGTGCATTTTGCCTGATACTTGAGCCTAGTTGGACTTTTTATTAAGAGATGAGGGGCTCACCATGTTGCCCACGCTAGAGTGCACTGGCTATTCACAGGCATGATTAGCACACTTCAGCCTTGAGCTCCTGGCCTCAAGTAATCCTACTGCCTCATGAGTAGCTGGGACTATGGGTGTGTCCTACCATACCCGCTTGAGATTTTTATAAAACTTTTTATTTTGAACTAATTATAGATCTGATAGAAGTTGCAAAGATAGTACAGAGAGGGCCTTTGTTCCCTCACCTAGTTTCCTCCAGTAATCACATCTTACATAACTATAGCACAATATCAAAATTGACATTGATGCAATGTATGTATATAGTTTTATGTTGTTTTATCACACATGTAGATTCTTGTAATTACCACTGCAGTCAAGATGCGGAACTGTTTCATCACCACAAAAATCTCCCTCATGTGTAACTTGCCCTTTCCCCTGACAGTCTCTAACCCCTGAAAACTACTAATCTGTTCTCTATAATTTTGTGATTTGAGAATGTTACATAAATGGAATCATGCAAAATCTGACCTTTCGAAATTGGTTTTTTCCATTTGGTATTATATGTCTAAGATCTATCTAAGTGGAGTGTGTCAGTGATTTGTTCCTCTTTATTGCTGAGCAGTATTTCATGATTTGGACATACTACTGTTTAACCATTCCTCTATTGAAGGACATTTTGGTTGTTTCCAGTTTTTGGCTATTACAAAATAAAGCTGATATGATCATTCATGTATAGGTTTTTGTATGGACATAGGGTTCTTCAATTTTGGGGATAAATGCTCAGGAATGCAATTACTAGGACATATGGTAAGTATATGTTTAATTTTTAAAGAAATTGTCAAACTGCTTTGCACAGTAGATAGACTGGCATAGTTATATTTTTCATAAGAGAATCATAGGAAAATAAAACTTATGTAGAGTTGAAGGACACCATTATTTACATTGTTTCTCAGGCCCCCAAACTGGGAGTCATCCTGCTTTCAGGTGTTGGGACCAGATGTCAGGTCTGTGTTTGCTGGTTTGTGGTTTCCAGTACCAAAGAATGGTTACCGGTGGTACCAAGTCAGCAGAGCAAATGAGCAGACCAAGCAGATGTAAGCAAGCAAAGTGCCAAAGTTTATTAAAGGATAACACATTCCAGAGAAGGAACGGGTCAACCCCCACAGGTAGAGGAAACCAAGTTTAACAAGATTGTCCCTTTTATGCTGATTCCCTGATTTTATGTTAAGCGGGGTGTGGAATATTCATAGTTTTTCTTGGAAAAAGGTAGAAAATTCCTGGAACTGGGAATCCTCCCTATTTTTAACCTTGTAAGGCAATTTCTGGGGGTTGCCATGGTATTTGTAAACTGTGATGGCACTGGTGAGTGTGATTTTTACTATGTTAATGGGGCTATGTCACTTGAGGATACTGTCACCTTACTTGCACTCTTGCTCCAGAGACCCTCATTTGTGGCCTTGATCATATCTCTTCTTTGTGGCCTTCTACCTCTTTCTGATTGGTCAGTCCTTGGAGACTCCCTATCATAGACTGAATATCTGGTCAGTCCTTGGGGACCCCTTGACATGTCATCTGTTCCTTCTTGGAAGCCCCCCGTCTGGTCAATTTGTTCATCCTAGTAGACAAAGCATCTCTTAATGTCATCTATTTCTAAATGGAAACACCTAGACAAAGCATCTGTTCCCCTTCCTCCTTGTCCCAACCTAACACTAGATTCCTCTGTTTTCCTCGTGTGTGGCATTTATTCATATTACAAGGCCTGCTGGGTTAACCTACATGATACATTTGATTATTTCTCTTTACTTCCATAGCTTACCAACCCAGACCATCATCTCTGCCCTGGACTTTTGAAGTAACCTCCTATATGTTCCTTCTGTTTTTATTCTTGCCTCACAATCTCTACCCAGAAGCCAGAGTAGCCCTTAAAAAGCAAATCCAATCACACCATTCCTCTGTTCAAATCCTTCCAGGTGTACCTAAAATAAAATCCAGATTCTCTGCCCCATATTTCAAGGCCTTACTGATCCCACCTGTGCCTGCCTCACTCACTTCACTGTCTACCATTCTGCCTCCTCTTATTCTCCTAAATCCATGCTAGCCGTCTCGTCTCTGAACACGTCAAGCTCAGTCCTGTCTCAGGGGCTTTGTACTTGCTTTTCCCACTGCCTATAACACTGCTCTCCTGACTTAGGCCCTGAATTCCTTCCACTGAATCACCTCTCCAGAAATTCCTTCCAATGCTACCCTACTATAAAAACCACCCCAGTGCCAGTCACCCATATTCTCTGCCCTTTAACCTTTATCTTCATCGCAACTACCAAGATCTGAAACCATGTTGGCTCTGTTTTTCTTTTCCTTCAGGATGTCAACTCTCTGAGAACAGGGCCTTCTGCTCTGAATCCCTAACGTCTAAACAATTCTTAACAGTTCCATGCACAATCTTAATTTGTTGTGTGAATAAATAGAGTTGAAGATGTCCCTGCTGGTCATGCTGAGAATCTGCTGTCCTTGAATCCATCCTGATTAGGTCTATGATGAAGATACATGCCAAGAAAAAGCACAGTGTTAGAATTTTGGCCCTGATTCCTTTGTGAGAACCCTGGCGAACTATACTGTTGTCCTTTGGGAATGTGGTAGGTCCTTTAGGTGGATTGCTAAGCCCTAAGTCTCTCACTAGGCCTGTTTATGTAAGTTCTAAGAAGCTAGTCAACGGAAGATCCAACAACCTTTTGTCCCACTGTACTTACGTCTACTTTCTTCGTCTACCTATGCTGGAAATTTTCTCACACATTCACTTGACTTTTCAAAACTTCATTTGCTTCAGAGTTGGCCTGTTTCTTCTCTATTTCATGAATGACCAATTATACTTGCTAGATCTAAATTTCTTTTTCTTCTCTTTTTTTCTTTTTCTGAAGTTCCTGTTTTGATTTCAAAATGAAGACCTGATGTTAAAGCAGGTCCCTTTTCCCCTGAGTTTCTGCTATCTCCTTTCAACACCTGAGCAGTAGTTTCTGTTTATATACCAATTTCTGACATCTTTTTGCCTTTTGACTTAGGTTTTCCTTTTGTGCCTCTGAATAAGTCCAGTTTTAATAGCCAGAGTGTTTCAAGGAGATACCTTTTAATTTCCTTCGCAGTCCTTGAGTCCTGGTAATTTCATGGGATGTTTCCTTTTAAGATCATAAAAAACTGTCTAGACTCATGAAGTATTATGGTAACTTTGTACAATTCTAAAATTTATTAGATACACATGCAAAAAATATCAACCGAATGTGGATATTGTAGCTGTTTGTAATTTTAATATCATTTCTTTCTTATAATAATACCAAGGAAAACAAGCAAATGAAAACAAAACACTAGTATTCCTAGAGACCAATATGTGCTATCAGCCACAGCCAGGGGTTTAGTGTTGAGTGTGTGTGTGTGTGTGTGTGTGTGTGTGTGTGTGTGTGGTGGAAAGGAGGGAAAGGAAAGAAGAAGGAAGCAGAAAACAGAAAGGTCCATGCTTTCACTTGTGCTAGGATTATAATCAATCTGTGCTAGCTGAGAAGCACCATTTGTAACGTTATAACCAAGAAAATTTTTTTTTTTTTGAGACAGGGTCTCACTGTATTGCCCAGGCTATAGTGCAGTGGTGTCATCATAGTTCACTACAACCTCAAACTCCTGGGCTCAAACCATTCTCTTACCTCAGCCTCCCAAGTAGGTGAGACTATAGGCATGTGCCACCATGCCCAGCTAATTTTTCTATTTTTTGTAGAGATGGGGTCTTGCTCATGCTCAGCGTGGGCTCAAATTCCTGGACTCAAGCGATCCTCCTGCCTTGGCCTCCCAAAGTGTTAGGATTACAGGCATGAGCCACATGCCTGGCCAGAAAAATGTTTTATCAAAAGGTTGACCAGGTACGGTGGCTCATGCCTGTAATCCCAACACTTTGGGAGGCTTAGGTGGGAGGATCACTTGAGGCCAGGAGTTTGAGACTAGCCTGGGTAACCTAGTGAGACCCTGTCTCTACCAAAAAAAAAAAAAAAAATTTAGCCAGACATGGTAGTGTGGGTGTGTAGTCCTAGATACTCTGGAGGGTGAGGTGGGAGGATGGTGTTAGCCTGGGAATTTGAGGTTGCAGTGAGCTGTGATTGTGCCATTGCACTCCAGTGTGGGTGACAGAGTGAGACCCCATTTCTAAAAAAACCAAACCAAAACAAAACAAGTGAACAAACAAAAAATGTTGATGAAGACCCTAACTGCCTATATTCTGTTGAGACAAATAATCACTGCTCTTAAATGATAGCCTCTTTTTCTGAAGAAGGTCATCTGAAATTTTTATGCCTTCCATCAAAATTTAGAAATTTCAGTGGCAGCAGTACCAGTTTCTAGGTCCTTTATGAGCCCTTTTTTAAATGGTTATTTCTCTCCTAGGCTCTTGTTACCCTATGCTAAGTTGCATATGGACTCTGTCCAGAAATACAGTTTCAAGGTTTTCCTCGATGATATTGGTCAAATCTTCAAAAAAATTATGACTGTGGCCTTTCTCTAGTCCTCGTCACCTCCAGACCTTTCCTGGGTCAGCAGGATCCCAGGATATTTCCCTTACCTGCTACCTAGGAATTTCTTAGGCTTAAATCCTTTATTTCTATATTTGCCCAATGTGGAAAATCTTCCTGCTCAGATTTCTCAACTGGAAGAGTTGCTTGGTTCTCAGAATATGTCTACTATCACGCATCCTTTACCTTGAATTTGTCTTTTCTCAGTTTTCTCATGCTCTGTGCCTCGAGTGACCCCCACAGCTCTGAGGGCAGCTGTTATTCCCCAGGGTGGTGACGTCCTCTCCATTCCTCTGTGTCTGTCCGTTCACGAATGAACTGAGCTACTCTGCTGATGTTCATGAAATTCAGTACCAGCGGGTTTTTGTGAAAGAGAGTATTTTTTGCAGTTTAATTCTGTAGCAGTTGTGGAATATAGCATATATATATAAACGTATGTATTTAGATAAAGATGTGGGTGATCTCTTTGCTAATTTGTTTAGTAAATACTTAATGATATTTAATGATGCCTTCATGTGTTTTCTAATCCATTTTATTTAAATAATCTTATTGTACCTTTAATAATATTAGCTTTCCCACAGATTAGCATACTAATTTTGCTGCTATTTGGAAAGCACCTTAGTACACTGATGATTTATCTTGATGGCTATAAAACAAAAGAATACAAGATGGAATTTTTCCAATATGATTATTCTCTTGTCTTAATGTGTTTTTAGAAATCCTGTTCTAATGATTTATCAAGAAAGCAGTTACTTAGTTCCTTCTTTGTTACTAAATTATCACATAAATTGAATTTTAGTTTAATCAAACCATTATCAAGAACTCTACATTTGCATCCTTCATTATAATTTTATAAAAGAAACATATAAAATAAAAAATGTAAGTTATGAATACATCATTGCCATAAATAATTCATGTTCAATCATGAATTTCTCTCTTTCCATATATATTTGTTTTCATACACTATTAAATACATTATTAAACATGTATATAGCATATGTTAAAGGGCTGTAAGATTGGACCGTTAACATTCATTTTATCTAAAAGTATGCTTTTACTTTTTCCATCGTTATTTGCTTGGTTGCTGAACTGAGGCCACCTGCCTCATGTGGTATATGACAATCAGAATCTGTGCTGCTGTGATGCCAGGCAAATGAGTCTTAAAAAGCAAAACAAAGCAAAACTAAAATTATAAATATGAAAATTGCTGAGGTTTAATTGGTAGACAGGAAACCCAGTCCTAACGACGCTAATCTGCAATTTTCAAATACGACGTAATTGATAATAGCTTAAACAATCTAAAAACAGTCTGTAATTGATTGGCAGGGTGTATAATGCAGCAGGCAAATGGTTTAGCACGTTTAGAAGTATAGGAGGGCCATCTGCCAGGGGGATGTGTATGAAGGGAAATTTGAGTCTCCGTGAGGGTGGTTAAATGCCACTGGGGAGACCTAGTTACACACTGGCCACTCAGCGTCACACAGGGGAGACCATGGCCACATTATATTCTCAGGTTGATGGGCTCTTTCAGCATCATCTGTGGAATTCAGATAAAAGTCAAGCAGAGATTGTGGACATTGCCCTGACCTCTCCCCATAGGAAAAAGGAACTAAATAGAAGATGGTAAGGCCCAGGGATTGGGAGAATATATAATAGAATAAATTGGAGGGGAAAAGCCTGTGTGACCTTGGAGAGTCTTTAAATCTCTCTCGGTTTTAGATTTTTCAATTGTGAAATGCCAAAGTTGAAATAAACGACTATTAAGGTCCCTTTCAGTGCTAACATTCTATACATCTAAGATTCTGTGAGTGCCTGTCAGTGGAATGGGGCTGGCTATTGGAGATGAGGTTACAATGGAAAGAAAGGGGTGCCAGAAAGATTTTAGGGCTTTTCACAGGTAGTGATACCTTGTTTTATGAAGAGTAAGATGTGTCTTCTGTAGAAAATGTTCTGTAAACAGTTAAGGGGAAAAATTTTCAGGGATTATTATAGAGAAAAGAAAATATACTTTTGGAAAGAGAAGTGGTTTTCCATATAGAAATTAGCCAGCTAGGAAGACCAAAAGGGTTTGTCTAACGGCAAAGGACTGGGGCCCGGGAAGAAGTCTGTACACCGCACCCAGTGGGGCTTGGAAGGTGCTTGGCCCAGAAGGATATCTGGGCAGTCTTAAAAGTGGGTTGTTGTCCTTTTCCAATATTTAAAAAAGTTCTTTTACAAATCTTAATATGAGACTTCAGATATCTCTGGTATAATATTGAGTTATAAGTTAAAATTTTTCTTGCCCTTGCTATTGTGGTGCAGGTAGGAAATGGCAGTGTAAACATGCTTATTTTCATTTCTGGTTTTAGTTCTAGCCAGATGGAGAGAGCTTTAAGCCTAATGTTTATTTTGGAAACTGGGTCAATTCTTTGTGTTTGCTTTACCCCAGCTTGTAAAAAAGACTTTTTCTGTTTTCCTTTTCTTTTCTTTAATGAGCTGAGTAGCCCATGAGGAAAAACATTTTGTGGACACCAAAGTTCAGGGTTATAGGCACCTGTTTACATGGTTTAGTAGTTTAAGACATATTTAATATGTTCTAGTAGTTAGAAAAAGACTGTGTGATGTGCACTTTATTCCCTGATTCTTGTTCCAAATAGAGCTTGTGTCTTCTGCAGGAATGTTCTTTTATACCCACGTTTCTTTTTATGCCTTGTCACATTTTCACAAAGCCTCTTTGATTCTGTAGAGGTTGAGTTTTCCCAGAAAGCAGCAGGAATTTTTCTTGGTGGTCTATTAACTAGCCTGGACTCTCTGCAAGGATCTTGGTCTCTGAAACTGACTTGGGTCTTTGTACAACTGAAAATTATTTTACTTGTTCAGCATTGTGCCAGGTGTTCTGGTAGGCATTGGTGTTCAAGAGATGCTGCATACTTTTCAGCCCTCAATAAGCTTGCAATATGGTGAGAGTGTCAACAAAGAAAATTACTGAGCCATCTCTCTCTCTCCCCCCGACCCACTTTCTCTTTCTATCCCCATCCTCATCCTCATCCCAATTGTCCATCTCTGCCTGCCTCTCCATCTCATCTCTCTTTATACTGTGAGCACAGAGCTTAGACTTAGAATAAGGAATAAAGAAGTTGGGCTTGTGAGAGCAAGGTCTGTGTTTGTCCTGTTCGTCATTGTGTATTTAGTGCAAAGCATTGTCTCCTAGTTGATAGTTGTGCTCATTGAACCTGTAATGAATGAATTAGAAAAGCTCAGCCTGAGAGGGTTCAGCAAAGTTTCTAGGAGAAAGAGATTCTTGAGCTCAGAATACAAAATAGGTAGGTAAATGAGGCAGGACTTACATAGGTAAAGAGAACATAGTATATGCAAAAACGTGGAAATGAAATAGCTTGGCCTTTTTGGGGAACTCCATGCATTTCACTTTGGCTTGAGTGCAAAGTAGATGTGGACAGAGAGGAAGGAAGGAACCAGGATGTCACAGGCTTTGCAGAGATTGATAAAGAGTTTGTCTTTTATCCCAAGTGTTGTGTAATAACTAATAAGAATTTGATTCTTCATTGTGGAAGATGAATTGGAGGAGATTAAGCAGGCAGTGAAACCAGTTAGGAGGCTGTTGCAGTAATCTAGGAAGACGTAAACCGAGGTGGTAGGTACATGGAGGATGGTATAGGTTTAGAGTTGGCAAACTTTATTTTTTCTGTGAAGGGTCAGACAGCAACTGTCTTAAGCTTCGTGAGCCATGAGGTCTCTGTGGCAACTACTCACCTCTGCTGCTGTAGTGCTAAAGCAGCCGTAGACAATACACAAAGGGGTGAGCATGGCTATGTGGCAATAAAACTTCAAACATTTGGTAGACTGGACTTGGCGTGTGGGCTGTAGTTTTATGGTTTGTGAAAAGGCTGTGGACTTTGGAATCAGACAAACCTAGGTTCAATTTTTTTTTCATTATCACATATTAGGAATGTGTATCATTTATAGAAACCATTGTCTATAAAATGGAGGTAACAGTCCCTACATTTCAGAATTATTTGGAATTTGCAAAAAGAGATTGTATGTAAATTTCCCGAAACATTTTTTTAAAGTTGCTATGGGTGAATGAATAAATAGGTGGGACACTGTAGAAGGAAGAGATCAAAAAGATTTGCAGATTTCTAGTAAATTCAGCTGAAAATATGATGAAGTTTTTTTCTAAGCTAGGAAGAAGGCACAGTTATTACTGGAGTAAGGTAGTTCTTTTTCCTGCAGGTTATTCAGATGGAGATGTTTATCAGGCTGTTGGAAATGTGGTTTGGGGTTCCAGAGATATGAGGCACAGAAAGATCTTTTTGGGAATAGCAATGTATAGAAAGTAACTGATTTCAAGGAAGTGTAGGGTACAGTCAGAAAAGAGCTGGCCAAGAGTAGACACTTGACAAAGGAGAGCCCAGAGGGGCTAAGAAGAGAACCCAGGAAGGTAGAAAGGAAGTATGGTTCCAGAAGGAGAGTTTGTTGCTAACAAAGGACGAGAGAACTTTAAGGAGGGAGGGAGAACAGCAAGACAACCTGGGACAAGTCAGGAGAGATCTGGGTGGCCTCAGGAGCCATCAGTGACTTCGTATGAGTAGTTTCATTGGATGAGCAAGGGAGAGGGCCACATGGGGAGCTCATGGGGTCCGAACCACTTGTTTTTTCTATATGAAGAATTTTATTAGTAGCCATTAGCCTTGTGGAAATAGATTATGTTAATATAGTATTTTTCTTTGCGAGTGTTTTTTCCGAATCAACTTTCAAGTTCAACAAAATATATTTAAATTAGATTATTAGATGCATAACATATATATGGAGTTTTTCTTTTGTATTCTAAAATAAAAAAAACCAAAATTGAGTTAGAAGATTTTATGAAATCCAACTTTATTTGAACAGATATTGTAGTCAGAGGAGAGTTTTATTTACTGATGACTACAAGATTATTAGATGACTTTCCAATAAATTTAGTTTTGGTTCTTATTAAAACATTTGTTTCCCAGGACAGACTGTTATGTGGAAGGTGAAGTGGTGCTCTGCTGGAAAAAGAACAGTGGGGATTTACATGATTCTTAAATATGTGGAATCCATCCATTGACATACGATTTTAATTTTGCTCAAAATGAAATACTTAAAAAATTTTTTTCCCACTGGTTGAAAGACTCACAAATCTATAGATAAATATATTTAGAACTTATTAAAATAAATGTCATAGCAAAGGCCTTTATGCATGGATTTAAGAATTTCTTTGGTGTGCTCAGAGAGAGGATTTTACTTGGAGCAATTTCCAAATCATTTCCTAAGTGACTGCTTCTCACCTACCTATTTAATATTTACATAAGTTGTGGTAAGTGAGTTGGGCCTTCCTGGGCAGTCAGGTGCCAGGCCTATGGTATTGGTTGAGGGCTGTGTGTGTAGGTAAGATCTTTATAAGATGAGGACTATATCCAAGTTGACTCTCAGAAAGTACTGGAAGATTTAAAAATTCTCTTTAAAGCTAGGTCTATAGCTATCCTTTTAGATCCTATCTTTTTAAAAGTTGAACTTATTTTTAACGACTCCCACATCTTAATCTGTGGTCTAATTTGGGAGCCTCCCTGATTTAAAGTGTCCTGTAAGGGAAGGACACTTAAATTCATGCCCCTCATTAGGCGTCGGCAAAGGAGGCAGGTCCAGTATTGACTCTTCTGGTGAGACTTTGGAATGGGAGGCATAGACCTGTGTGTTTGCCTGTTAGTTTCCTTACAAAAGGTCCCAAAGAATCCCCTTGTAGGTGTGTTTCCCCAGGTATGTTTCCTTCCCTTGTGAGAGCCTTGCTAGAGAATGGCAGCCCCTGTTCCCCACCCCGCTTCATCCCTTGACCTGTCACTGCGTCATGCCCTAAGAACCACATCTGGATCTACGGCCTCTTTTTCTGTTCTAGTCCTGGGATTGCTGTGCACTAGCCAGAGTCCACTACGCAGCGTGTGAACAGGTGCCACTAAAATACATGATTCACAATCTTAAGAATCTTTCCTTGTTTTAGGTCTTCTCCCTCTCACGTTTTGCTGAGCAACTATTGTTGTGCAGCTCTTATATATTTTCTTTGACGTCTCCCAAACCTGTAACCACCCTTCTTCACTTCAGCGAAGACCTTCCTTTTACTTCTCTGAAAAAGACGAGGGTAGCTGTAGCAGATGTGCATTCCTCACACCCCGACTCTCCCCTTACAAAGGCAGGCTGGGGAAGGGACCATTCAGGGACTTGTAGGCCAAAGTAGAGGCTTTTGTACTGAGTCAGATGGGAAGGCTTTTGAGGGTTTGGGGCCAAAGTGGCATGATTTGCCTTATGTCTTATAAAGAACAGTCTGGCTGCTGTGTGGAAGATAGACTGTGAGGGGTCAAGGAAGGAAGAAGAGGGCAGACTGGTTCATAGTCAAGGTGAGAGATGGTGGTGGTGGTAGTTAGAAATGGTTAGATTCTGGACATATGGTCTGGACCAACAGAATATGAGGATATGAGAGAAAGAGTCAGAGTTTACTTTAAGGCTTTTGGTGCAAGCAACTGCCATGCTAAGTTCGGGGTGGTCATTTGTTGTGTCCAGTGGGCAGTTTCATATGTGAGTTAAGTGAAGTGGTCTAGGGTGCGGACATAGATTTGCTTTGTAGCTTGATGTTTTTTCCTCCGATTGTTTGCCCTTCTTTCTTCTGTGTTGTCCATATAACTTTCCATCTCTCTACTGGCTCTTTCTCATCAGCCCATAAACATGGTCATGTCTCTTCAGTCCTAAAACAATATACATATGTGAATAAACACTCGACCTTGTGTTGTCTTTGCCTCGTTATCTACCAGTTCTTCCCCTTTTGAGCTTCCTAAAACCTGTGTCTTCACTTCTGATCTCCACTTACTCCCTATGGAAATGGGCTTCTTCCCCTGTTCTACCACTCAGAGTACATTTGCTAGGCTTCACAGACTCTCTTTCATCCTATAGAGACACTACTTTGGCTTCTTGGATGTTTTCCCCTTTCTGGTTCTCCACCCACCTCTCTTGCTATTTCTTCTGTTTGCTTTGCTGAATCATGTTACTTTGTCTCTCTCTTAAATATTGAAAACTGTGATATTGGGAACAAATTATTGAAAGATCAAGGGCAGCTCTCCTGATAGACTAGGAAGTTTCTTCCAAAAGGAGTGATTTAGTGGGAGGCAGCCAACTCCCAGATATCTGCTTGATCACTTTGCTTGATAGTCCCACCATTAGAAATCCTACTTTGTGTGTCCTTGACTGCAGAAAGCCCCTCTGAGGCTGCTATTTTTTTGTCCTCTAAAAGATGTATATCTCCAGACCCTATTATTAAATAGCATAACCAGCATGGACTGAGTTTCAAACTAGCTCACTGTCACGATGAAGAGAAAAGAGGTGCTGAGATTTCAGAGGAGGGCGGAGAAAACATTTGGAGCATGGGGTGCTGCTGGACAGCCAGGGGTGGGAAGGAGCTAAGGCAAGGGTGCCAAAAGAAAAAGATTCTTTAAGGACTCCTTTTTCTTCTTAGCTCTATGGTGGGAAAATAATCAAGGATTGTTAATCCTTACCACCTTTTCCCTGGTTCACTGCCATGAGACCTTTTTCCCCAATCTGTCTTAAGTGTCCCTGTTACTCTATACCTCATTGTTCCTTTATTATCATCTATAATTATAGTCTTTAATTGCTTGTCTCTCCAGCTAAAATGGGAGCCTCAAAGGCAGGGAGTTCCTAGTTCAACTCTGAATCCCTAGCATAACAGGAGCATAGTAGCTGCTCAATAAATTCTTCTTGGAGAAATGAATGTATTTGGATATTCCATGTTGGAAAACTTGCAAACTCAGAGCAAAGTAAAACCACACTAGTTCTCCAGACCTAAGTACTTTAGTGGTGTGCTTAAATTTTTATATAATAAAATGGAGATGCATGAACATATGACTGACTCTATAACCGAGCTAACTCAGTTTGTGATGCCCCTGCCCTCCCACTTTTCCACCTTTCAGAGTGCCCTTGACTGCGGTATATCTGTCCTGTGGTTGCACCGGCTACTCTGTCTGTCGCGTCACAGAGTTCTGCCTGGGAAGCCAGGTATACTTCTTTGCTGCTTTTGGATTTCCCATCAACCTAGTTCAAGTTTCTTTTGTTACCTCCTATAGTTCCTTCTATTCTGCCCACCTATGTTTCACAACCCCCCACCCCCATGTTTTCTGGGAAAAGAGCTAAAATTTTAATAGTAAAAACAAAACACAACAGGAACGAAAAAAGCCATTTGCTGTCTCAAGGGCCTGGCACTTACAAAGGAAATCTATGCTTTCAAGATTATTGTTTTGGCTATGGGCTTTAAAAAAGTCTGATTTGAAACTCAAAGCTAAGCTGCTTTCTTTGTTCTCAGCTGTACCCACCCTCCTCTTGAAGAGTGACTGCCCCGGTTTCCGTGGGAGGACAGCAGAGGGGCTGCTAGGAAGAACTAGGAATTAGAGAGGTGGGAAGTACTCTGCGTGTATGTGTTTCTCATGCTCAGTCATGACCGAGTCCTGGCATAAATGAATTTGCCATACTCCCCATCTGCCTGTGTTTATTGGCTATAAAAGAGAACACCTGGGAATTTAAATGGTTTGGAAGCAACTGTCTGTACCATAGGCAGAAATTGATGACGAAGATTCTCTTCTATAGAGGACAACACAAGGTCAGGACTGTTTCAATTTAGATCAGAAACACAAATATCTGTTTTTTGTTGTTGTTTTTTGCTAATGAAACAAAACCATATAAATTTATTTTAGAGAAATGTACATCTTGAAAAAAGTATGTCCATTCACCCAAGGGGAGATTTCAGTGGCTTCTGATATTTGACCAAAGCCTTCCTGTGCTATGTGATTCTAACTGGTAATTTAGTCATTAGAGAGAAGTTTCCAGGCAAAAAAGGGTGACTGTAACGGGACTTGGTTAATAGACAATACCAGGCAAGACAGAGCTGAGATGAACAGGAAGGAACTCAGGGCCTACAGAAGGAGGGAAGAAAATCCCAAATATTTTTCCAAACCCCTGGTTCTCCTGCCTTCTTTTTCACCAATCTGTATGGTCATTCAGATTACTTGTGTATTTTTTTAAAAATTAATTTTTAAATCAAAGTAATATATGCACATGGTTTAAAGAGCCTAATAGTGATATAAGTTTCATTTTGAAAAACAGAAATACCCTGTTCTCCATGTCTTTCCCATTTCCCAGGGATTACTTTCTAACAATTTTCATTTTTTTGATGGTATTTATCTTTTTATCTCTAGCATGATTATTGGAGATAATTTCAGTTTTAGTCATTGTCTATTGATTTCCATCTTTGGACAATGAAAATTTAATTCTCTTTCCTGTCCTCTACCCTTTAACTACCACCGTATGTGTATGTGTGCACGTTTGTGTGTATGCATGAAGTTTCCAAAATTCTCTCTTCTCAATACATTTAGGTCATAATTTTGATTGAACCAATTGCTGTTTTCATTATCATGACTATGCAAACACTATTTACAACTGAGGCATGTGGTATACTGTGATTATTTTCCTACACAACGTTCAGTTTTCTCTAGGGTAATGATTGTCATTAAAATTTTTCCTTAGTTTTTCATGCGCTTCTTTTTAATTCATTGCCAAACTCTGCTCCCTTGAGTAACTCTAATCTTGATATGCTCACATCAGGTAGTCATGACTTCTCATCTTTGGAGGAACCTTTCTTGGAGACTTCTGACTTACTCTAGCCTGGAGTGGTCTATAGGCCTGACTTGCACCTCTTAGCCTGGTATCTCCCTTCATCCATGATCTTCAGGAACCCCTTTGCCTTTCTGTTTTGTGGAATATTTATTTATTGCATCTTTTTTGAAGGAACACTCCTTTTGGTAGCCACCAGACAAAGGATGCATAAAAGATATATTTTTTTGAGATTGTACATGTTTGAAAATGTTTTTCATTTATTCTTACACTTAATTGATAGCTTGTCTGGGTAGAGATTTAAAGGTTAGAAATAATTTTATGGCAGAATTTTCAGGCATTTCTCTTTTGGTTTTGATTTTCAATGGAACTGTTCAGAAGACTGATTTTGAGTCTTGATTCATATAAATGATATGTTTTTCTTTCCTCCTCTTCTCTGGAAGCCTTTAGAATCTTCTTTTGGTTGCCACTATTATGAAATACTATAACAATGTGTCTTTCCATGGATTTGTTTTTAACTACTCTTCAAGGTTCTCAGTGAGTGTGTTTCATCATTTGGAAATATGTGTTTTTCACCCCTGAGATATTTTCTTGAGTTATTTTGTTGACGAATTATTCCTGTTTTTCCCCCTTTCTTGAAATTCTTATTATTTGGATATTGGATCTCCTGGATTGGTTTTCTTTTCTAGTTTTTTTAATCCTCTTTCTACAGTTTTCTATGATTTCTTTTTTCACTCTGTGGTCTAGAAACTTTCCTATACCTCATTTTCTAATTCTTCTATTGAGTTTTTATTCCTGCTGGCCTGTGTTAATTTCCAAGTGCTCTTGCATTTTCTCTGTGTTCTTCTTATAGCATTCCGCTTTTGCTTCATGAGTGCGAAATCTTCTCTCACTGAGGCTATAATATAGTAATATACAGTTTTTGTATCCCCCACATAGTCTGTTTCCTTCAAAATGATTTTTGGTTTGTTGGTTTTGGTCTCTGTTCCTCACGTTAGAGGCTTTATTCAGATGCCTGGGAATCTTGGCTGTCTGTTTATGGCTGGACTTGTGACTGTGGCCTTAATGCAGGGAGATCTAATTGGGTTATTTTATGGGACATCTTCAACATCAGTATTTTTAGGTCTTTTTTTATTGGGCTGCCAATTTCCTCAGAGAGGAATTTTCCAATTTCCAGCCTGGAGAATATAACCCTTGAAGACAATTTTCTGGAAGCTGAGTGGGGAATAGAGCTGAGGTTTTGACATTCTTTGTGTAAATTTTCACATAGCCCCCTGATTTCTGCCTGAAACCCCTACTTTCTGTTGTTTCTTCAGTGCAGGGACCCTCTCCAGTCTTCTGCTGAGGTGGGGGAAATCAGCTAGCTCTGTGGAATTAGGGAGGGCGTTTGGGAAGGAGGAGCCATCCACCTGCTTCTTAAACAGGCTTTCAGTACATCCTCCAGTTTCAGCCCCACATTTACCCTCTCACTTCCAGGGCTACCTGGTGGTGGCAATTCCTGGGATATTTGGCGGTTCTGTAGTGCAAATCAGGTTGTTAGCTGGCTTTCCATTTTGCTGATTTAAGATTCAGCTTTCTTGAAACTGCTAAGATTGTCCTATGATTTCCAGCCTCCAAAATTTTGTCTCAATTGTGTGTTCTACTGTTCTTTTTATCCTTATGGTTTTATGGCGTTAGACTGTCCATCTACTGTTATTTTGTGGGATTTTGAGGGGAAACAGGTACATACATGTTGCTAGTCCTCTGTCTTTGGCTGAGTCTGTCTGTCTTTTTGCATGGTTCTGTTAGTTCTACTGGTTCTTGCTTCTTTATCATTTGTTTATTATTCAGAATTATACACCTCTCTATCAAAACATTCCCACTGATATTTACTGTTTGTCTCAGGCTTCTTGTCAGTGGGCAATATCCCAACCTTGCTAAACCCACCAGGGGCTCATTGCTTTAATATCTCTCTCCTTAACCTGTAAGTCTACTGCACTGTCTGCTTGGCTTCTCAGCTATTCTGCATGGTCCCTGCTCTCTGGAAGCCCTGTGCTGTTATACACAACCTCTACTTGAATCATTCTGTCTGTATTCATTAGCTCTAGGCTTTGTCTGATACTACACCATTCGTCAAGCCCATCTCCAGCACAGCATCTTTCCCCAATCCCTTAAATACATGGAGTAGCACTGAAAAAATGATCAAACACTCTGTCTCATTAATTAGGTAGGTTCAGTCAGGGGTTTAACCTTTTCACATAGGGTTATACTTTAGATTTAAAGGAAGGCATGAGATTTACCGGCATCATGAATAAAAGGTAGACCCAAATATCTTCAATTTCTTAAAGTCAAGATTCTGTTACACTCTTTGCACTAGAAGTGGTCAGCAATAAAGGAGTGGAAGGAACAACCACTCTCAGTACTATGGGCTAAATTGAAATCAATGGGGATAAAACTCCTCTTTTATCAGCCTTTAATAAACAGCATTCTATAGTTCACAGGGAATTCAGCACAATACTATTTGGATTTTCTTGATAAACCTGTTATAGGTGTTTTTCAGTTTGTGTTTGGGCTGAAAAATTATCAGCTGGAATACTTCACTTGAGGCAGCCAGTGTAGGATCAGAATGTATGTACCTTTGATGGAAGCTGTTTTTCAGTTAAAATCACTGGGATTCCTATGAAGCTGTATCTTGTGAACATTGTTATGTAAGGACTGCCTTTAAAATCTGTGGCTTGAGTCTCAGGTAAAAAGATTTATAAAGTATGGGTTTGCTGGCTGAGCAGGGATGAAAATGAAATGTGTCCTTGTTGTGATACTTGGAATTTTTATGTTGTCCGATAGAACTTTGCCTACAGAAATTGTAAATAGGGGAAAGCTGACTAATAAAAATCACCATGGTTAGTGGTAAAAAGACGGTTTTAAAAGTTTCATGATTAAAGGCTATATCCTTGTTATAAATCGAACAACCAGAATGTCTGGAATAGAGGGAAGAAGAAAGGAGGAAATGGTTTGGGATGAGGTCAGAAAGGTAATGGGACCAGACCATGCAGGACCCTGGTGACCTTTTTTTTTCCTTCTGTGGATGGAGAGTTATAGAGTGTTCTCAGTAGAAAATGACATGATCTGACATTTTAACAGGGTCACTCTGACTGTTATGTTGAAAGTAAACTCTAGGATGATAAGGTGGGGAGAGACATTTCAGGGAGGCTCTTGCAATAATCTTAGCAAGGGATGATGATGGCTTGGACCAAGATAGTAGCACCGGAGACAGCAATAAGTGGAGAGGCTCTGGTTACATTTTGAGGATAGAGCCAACAGGATTTTCTGACATCAGATGTAGGATGTTAAAGTAAAAGAGACATCAAGGATGACTCTAAGATTTTTTTGGTCTATACATCTCTAAGGATGGGAAAGGATTTGGGGAAAGCAGAGTTTTTTGGGGGGAGGAATGTGTTAGAATTAAGAGTTAAGTTTTGATAAATCATGTTAAGTTTGAGGCGCTTGTTAGACAAACAAGTGCAGATGTTTAATAGGCAGTTTAATAGACAACTCTGTATTTCAGGGGAGAGATCCTGGCCAAAATCTTACTGGGAATTGGTATGGAGTTGATATTTAAAGTCATGAGATTGGTTGAACCCTCCTTGAGATTGAGTGTGGATGGTGAAGAGGTTAAACACCAAGTCCTGGGGCATTCCAATATTTAGTGGTCAGTAAGACTTTCTGTCTAGGAATTTGACTACTCTAGGTACCTCATGTAAGTGGAGTCATGCAATATTTGTATTAATACAGACTTAGCATGATGTCCTCAAGTTTCATCTATGTTGTAGCATATTTCAGATTTCCTCTGTTTTTAAGAGCGAATAATATTCCCTTGTATGTATATACCACATTTTGTTTACACATTCATCTGTTGGTGGACACTTGGGTTCCTCCCACATTTTAGTTATTATAAATAATGCTGCAATGAACTTGGATATATAAATATCTCATTGGGACCCTGCTTTCAATTCTTTGGGCTGTATACCCAGAAGTGAAATTGCTGGCTCATGTGGTAGTTCTGTTTTGAATTTTGTGAGGAACCCCTATTCTGTATTCCACAGTGTCTGTGCCATTTTGTGTACCTGCCAGTAGTGTGCAAGGGTTTCAGTTTCCCCACATCCTCGCCAACACTTTTTATTTTCTGTTTTTTTGATAGTAAAAATCCTAATGGTGCGAGGTGGTATCTCATTGTAGTTTTGATTTTAATTTCCCTAGTGATTGGTGATATTGGGCAACTTTTCATATGATTTTTTTTTTTTTTGGCTTTTGTGTGTGTTATTTGCAGAGAGGTCTATTCAGGTCCTTTGCCCATTTTCGAATCTGTTCTTACTTTTTGGTTGTTGAGTTTTTGTTTTCTTTTTTAATCAGTTTGTCCCCTGTCGGGCTTAAGCCCTCTCTCGCAGTGCTCGTTGTAACCTGTAGTCTGGTCTGAATATCATTCTGTGTGGAATGGAGGGCAGGAAGAGCAGGAGTCAGGACTCCTGACTCCTCTGTGTTATCCGTCAACAGGGAACCAGAGTCAAAGAAGCAGGCGCTATGGACTGAATTGTGCAACCCCTCCAATTCATATGCTGAATATTCAGATTCAAAGCCCTAACCCTTCATGTGA
Organism: Indri indri; assembly: GCA_004363605.1. Taxonomy (NCBI): domain Eukaryota; kingdom Metazoa; phylum Chordata; class Mammalia; order Primates; family Indriidae; genus Indri; species Indri indri. The sequence continues at coordinate 20,786 of RJWJ010002075.1, read as the reverse complement.
CTACATTGGAGATAGGGTCTTTAAGGAGGTAATTAAGATTAAATGAGGGTGGAGCCCTGATCCAATAGATCTGGTGTCCTTATGAGAGGAAGGACACGGGACTCTCTCCGCCATGTAAAGACACAGTGAGAAGGCGGCTGTCTGCATGCTGGGAAGAGGGCCCTCACCAGAACCTGACCATGCTGGCACCCTGATCTCAGACTTATAGGCTCTAGAACTGTGAAAAGTAAATTTCTGTTGTTCAAGCCACTCAGTCTTTTTGTTATGGCAGCTTGAGCAGACTAAGACAGCAGGGCTTTTCTTTCTTTCTCCCTTTTGTTGTTCTTAGCAATTTTTTTTTTTTTTTTTTGCAAGTGTTCTTTTGGGACTTTGGATTTTCTGATAATTTATAACAGTTAACCATCTACATAGAAAAAAAAAAATCCCCATTTATGCTTTGAGACCCTGGCAGCTTTCTTAACTAAATTTGATATAGTGCTTTGAGCTGAAGACCACCTAAAAGCTTCATGAATTTATCAGAGCAACAGTGAAGGTGCCATCCTAGTTTATCAGGCACCTTATCACTGATTCCTATAATTCCCTAGAACTGATGTGAGCCTACCCTTTTGCCTTCCTTGCATCCTTTTCTTTCCTCTCTTCCCTTATTTTCCTTCTGTACCATCCACTTGCAATGTTTCCTGCCTGGAACAATTTGAAATGTTTACCATATGGTATTTTAGGGTACACGAAGTATTCATCCAGTATCAATTAGTATGTAGCCTTTGTCATTTTTAAAGCTTGTGAATGTCTGTAGTGCAAAGAAGAAAACCTTATCAATGCCTCTGGTTTATGCATTCACAAAAGATGCCAGTACCTTCAAGGACTTTTCTCTGATTGTTCCAGATCGTATTTTTCTTAATGTGGGAATTTCATTCTTCTTTACTATTATGTGAGAACACACTCAAACCTTAAACTATTATTTATAATCTGTGGAAATCTATAATCGAAAGTCTCACTTCAGATTACAGAATTATGTCTGTAAGGGTTGATTGGAGGCCGCATTGTGGCCACGTGATCCAGACAGTGGACCATACCTGTCGTGTAGGCACAAAGAAGAATGGCTATTCACTGGGAGTTTAAGCATTAATAGAAATCAGGTATATGTGCCACGGGTGGTGGGAGGAGGTTAGTTAATATTTTATTTCTATGTCTTCTACCTGTAAAATGCAGAATGAATATGTGTATATATCTTTATAGAACATTATATATTATAGATAAATATATATTTTAGACTGACACAAATCTAATGTTGAAGAATATTCATCGTGATACTCAAGGGAAAAAATAAATCACTATATTTCTAGAGAATTTTCAAAGAGAAGGAAACATGGAGATGTACAGTTAAATATGCAAGCCTCGGTTACACAAAAGAAAGACCATATGGTTTAATGCCATACATTAGTTTGTTTTAAACCCTTTGTAGTTCATTTTCCTTTTAAAATGAATGTATACCTTAATTAGTTTGGAAGTGGGCTAGGGAGACATATGTCTTTTAGTTAAACAGTAATTTAGATGGTATTCTCTGCCCTAGGCTTGGTGATTAATCTAAATTCTGGTTAACCAACAAAATGTGGTCCACATAGACCAGGCCAACCAATCCTTTGTTTGTTTGTTTGTTTATTTTTTATAGCTTTATTGAACTGTGAATGACAAAAGTTGTGTGTATTTAAGGTGTACAACTTGATATCTTGACATATGTGTACATTGTTAAGTGATTAACACAGTGAAGCTAATTATTGTATCTATTACCTCACAGTTACCTTTTGTGTGTATTTATGTGGTAAGAATTCTTAATTTTGTAGCAAACTTAAAGCATATAATACATTATTAACTTATAGCCACCATGCTGTACATTAGGTCTTTAGAACTTATTTATCTTATAACTGAAAGTTTGTACCCTTTGATCAAATCTCCCATTTCTCCCCTTCCCCAGCTCCTAGTAAACACCCTTCTACTCTCCGTTTCTGCAAGTTTGATGTTTTTAGATTCCACATGTAAGTGAGATCATGCAGTATTTGTCTTTCTGTGCCTGGATTATTTCATTTAGCATGATGTCCTCCCGGTTCATCCATGTTGTTGCAAATGGTAGGATTTCCTGTTTAAGTTCAAATAATATGTATATATCTCTAACACGATGCCTCCAGCTTTTTACTTTTTGCTCAAGATTGCTTTGGCTATTCAGGGATTTTTGTGGGTCATATGAATTTTAGAATTGTTTTTGTATTTCCTGAAAAATTCATTGGAATTTTGATAGGGTTTACATTGAATCCGATTTGTAGATTGCTTTTGGTGGACATTTTGACAATATTAATTCTTCCAGTCCATGAACATGGGATATAATTCCATTTATTTGCATCTTCTTCAATTTCTTTTATCAGTGTTTTATAGTTTACAGTGTCCAGGTCTTTTACTTCCTTGGTTAAATTTATTCTTAGGAATTTTATTCTTTTGGATGCTATCATAACTAAGATTATTTTCTTAATTTCTGTTTTGGATAGCTTTTTGTTAATATATAGAAATACAACTGATTTTTGTATATTGATTTTATATCCTACAACTTTACTAAATTTATTAGTTTTAAAAGTTTTTTGGTGGAGTCTTTAGGGTTTTCTATGTATAAGATCATGTTGTCTATAAACAGAGACAATTTTACTTCTTCCTTTCCAATTTGAATGTCTTTTATTTTTTTTTTTTTCTTGCCTAAGTGCTCTGGCTAGGACTTCCAGTATTACATTGAGTAGGAGTGGTGAGACTGAGTATCCTTGTCTTGTTCCTGATATTACAGAAGGAAGCTTTCAGCTTGTCACCATTGAGTACGATGTTAACTATGGGCCTGTTATATATAGCCTTTATTATGTCGAGGCTCATTCCTTCCATTCGTAATTTTTTGAGAGTTTTCATCATGAAAGATGTTGTCAAATGCTTTCTCTGCATCTATTGAAATGATCATATGATTTTTGTCCCTTATTCTGTTAATGTGATATGTTACATTTATTGATTTGTGTATGTCGAACCATCCTGGCATCCTAGAAGTAAATTCTACTTCATCATGATGTATTATCCTTTAATGTGCTGGTTTTTTTAAAATTATTTTTTTATTTATTTTATTTTTTTACTTCAGCATATTATGGGGGTACAAATGTTTAGGTTGCATATATTGCTGATAAACAAATTCAGAGAAGTCTCAGGTCACAAAATCAATATACAGAAATCAGTAGCATTCCTATATGCAAACAACAGTCAAACTGAGAACCAAATCAAAGGCTCAATACCCTTCAAAATAGCAACAAAGAAAATTAATGTGCTTTTGAATTCGCTGTGCTAGTATTTTCTTCAGGGTTTTTGCATCTATGTTCATCAGGGGTAGTAGGCACAACCAATACTTATGTTGAAAACGTGCTTTGTTTTTTTTTCCTTATTACACTTTTCTTAACTGAAAACGAAGACTTTCTAAGTGTTCATTTAACTATTAATCATAAAGTCAAATGCTTATTTGACATAATTCACACATATATATCTCTACTATATAATACGAATTTGTTTGCATACACATTTGTGTCCTCAGTGCCTTGACATATCTCTGTACATCTGGTTGGGTACAGATACAGATGAAGATGTAGATGTAGCTATAGACAGAAATATGGGTATAGATATAAACGTAGATACCTAAGCCTAAGGATATAAATTCAAGTAAAATTATTTTCCTGCCCTCAAAAGCTTAGAGATATATATATGTATATAAAGTCCACTGTATGTAGTTGAATCTGGAAGTAAAATTTAGATAGCTGAATGCACTGGTATAAGGTGGGACCAGAATGTATACCATTTGCACCATCATATTCTAAATAAAAAGCCAGAAAAGGAGCCCTGGTTATAGACATAATCACACAGTCCTATCTATGTCACAGAGTTGCTGTGAGATCAAGTGAAAGAACACATCATAAGCATGTTTTACATTTTAAGAATAAAATTATTATTAATATTCTCAGAATACTCAAAATCCAACCCCTACGTGTCTGTCCCTGTCAAAAGGGGGTAAATTAAGATGTATTTTATTCATCATATTTTGGCCCAGAAGGCTGGCAGGTAAAAGGATCTGTCTTTCCTTGTTCATTCTGAAATCATATCTTAGCCAGGCTGGTGGACCCTGAGAGGCAGGTCAGTCCTGATTCATTCAAGGCCTTAAGAACAGCCAGTGAAATGGGTGAAGGGCTGTTTCAGGGTGGTTTTCTGGCTTCTGCTTTCTCTAGAATGGTTGCCTGCTCTTCCTGTGTCTAGAGATGTGGGGCTTTCTTGTGTCATCTGTGGTCATGAGAAATCATATGGCTTTGTCCAGATTTCCCTCAAAACTTGGTAAGACCAGGCTGAAGTCACCTCCAAACCCTTCTCCACCACGCTCAATTTCTAGGTGATAGCCAGACCGTTTTATTCCATTCACTTAGTGGTCTATCAGACACTGCACGTTCAGTTGGGGTTTTGAGATTCTACCTACAAAGTCAGGAAAACACAAATCATACTTTTCTGTATTTAAAAAACAAAGCTTATTTATCTTCTTTGTATTTGAGAAGTTACAGGTTTTTAGCTCATATTTATCTTCGGATTATTGAGTAAGTTTTTGGTAGCAAGAGAGTGGAAAAACGAAGCCTCAACCTTCAGCCATGTTTAATCATGGAACATGCTGAGTCACGTTTGACCATTGTTTGTTTCTGAAATAATGTCAGCTTCTCCAGTCTGCCATGGAATGTGTTTTGTAGCTCTACAACAAAGGATAAAAATGAAATAAATGTTTGTGAAAGCGCTTTGAGATAGCTAAAGACAGAGAGCCAAACAAAAGCACATAGGCATTGGTAAGAATGACAAATTAATTGTGCCGCCTTTAGGTGATAATGTGGAGCAATAAGTGCATTTAATTGCTTTATTGAAACAAAAGCTCTTTTGTGGTTTGCATAATTTCTTTGTGTGATGAGAATGTTTCATAAATGTACAAATGAATGTATGACCTCTGATTTAGGGAGTTTTGGCAATATGTATCTCCATGTTTTTTATTTTCATTTTGGACAGCATTTTTCTTTCTTACTGTGTAATCTAGATCTGAAGTCCTATTGAGATAAATTATAAGAAATTAGGGCAAGACAGGAAAGTGGCATTCTTTTAAAAAAATACCAGCTTTGAATAATTTAATGATAATTCAGATTTTATTATTTAATGAATCTTGTTTTCAAGATCGTAATTTTTATTTCTTCTAGGAACATACTCTAAATCAGTTTGTTTCAAGCATTTTTCTTGAACTGAAAACAACATTGAATCCAGTGGTCTTTTTTTTTTTTTTTTTTTTTTTTATTCCAGGGTATTGTGAGGGTACAAACATTATAGTTACATTTTATGTCTTTGCCTCACCCAAGTGCGGGTTAAAGGCATGCCCTTCCCTCCCCTTAGTGCTCCCCGTGTCCTTTAGTTGTAGATTTGCCCCCCCATCCCCCTAATCCCTAGAGAGTATTTCTGCCATGTGATCAACCTAGTGTTGATCAGTTAGTACCAATTTGAATCCAGTGGTTTTTAAGTTGCACTGGAGGGGGGAAAATTTCTGAGGGATCACCTTGGAACTGGGGGAGGGGTAAGGGAGGTGAGCAGGCAGGCACCACCTGGGAGCTACTGAGGGTTTTGCACCTCATTCATTGTATGTCTAGCACTTAGCACATTTCGTATATTAGAATGAATGAATGAACAAGTACACTCCCATCCCTCCATCCCTGCTTTAACTTGAGAGGTTCTATTTTTTCCATTTTATTGCACTCAGAGTAAGTTTTCCAGAATTCACTAGAGGATTTCCAGAGGCGATAGAAACTCTTCTCTGGGGGCTGCTGACTTGTGGCTGGTACTGACACACATCAGTATCCTGGCTCTTCTCTCTCCATCACCTGCCTTCTCTTCCCCATCCCTCTCCGCCATTCTTCCTGTAGCTCCCCCTGTACCATTTGCCCCAGTAGGTGTCCTGAAGTGTTGCCCGAGCACAGCCTTCAATCCCCCATTCAATCAGCAGAGTGATCAGAAAGACTGCCAACCTATCTTGGAGATGGGCAAGCTCCCTAAAAACTGTCATACACTGTATAAACTCAAGGTATTAGTATAGTTTAATATAGAAGTTTATTGATTTGTCAAAGTAATTGATACTGCCTTGCCAGGATTGGACCACCTCAGGTATCCTGGGACTTCAGCTGTCTGGTGCGCCTTCCTAAGCCTTTGCTGACTTCTCTTTCTAGCTTGGGTTTGGAGATTCTATATTTAAATTTAATCATTCTCAGTAGACTATTTGACCCTCAGCACACTGAGATGGAGAAAATGATCAGTTCTCTGACAGTGTCCTTAGGTGACGCATGATGAGTAGGTAGATGATAACAATAGTAATCGTTTATTGTACTTCCATGATAGGCCAGGTGGATTCTATAAATTATTTCATTTTACAATGAACACTGACACTTTTATAGGATTCCAGCTATGAATCTAAGTGCTTTACATACATTGAGTCATATCATCCTCATAATAACCTTATGAGATGAGTGATATATTACCCATGTTTTACAGAGAAGAGAAAATTGCGCACAGAGAGATTAAGTCACTTACAGAAAGCCACCCAGCTGGTAAGATGTGGAATTTGATGAGGAGTCTTACTCCAGTCTGTAATGTGAGATAGTCTCAGTTTAATCTCTCAGCAATGCTGCAACTTCCTTTTATCCCTGAGGGTCCCAGAATGCATTTCTAACTTTATAAAACATACAGAAAAAGACCGAGGGCAGTTATATCATTATTAAAATATCATCTCTAGGAAAGTAGCTATAATATTTGTTTTCTAATAAAATGAAAATAGCTTCATTTTCTTCTGGTTATAAAAATATTATACACTTATGAAGATAAATAAAACAATACAGAAAATGCAAATGAGAAATCATAATCACCGGAAGCCTCATTACCTAGAGGTGTGTGAGTTAAGATGCTTTCTACATTCCTCTGTGCACATGTACACATATACATAGCATTTTTATGTTATACATATTGTTATGTCATCAATTTATATGCTTACAGTGTGTTGAGGATATCTTTCTGTGGCAGTTAAATATAAGTGTATACCATGTCTTTGACTAGTTATATAGTGATACTTTGTATGGCTGTACTAAAGCAATCCCATATTGATGAATATTTAAATTGCTTCCAATGTTAACATTAGAAACAATATTATGATAAATGCGATTTCCATAAGTCTTTTGGTACATGGACAATTACCTATTTGGAAGCAAATTCCTAGAAATGGGATTGTTACCACAAAGGTTATGCATATTTTCATTTGGGTATATAGTACCAAACTTGAAAGATTATAACAACTTAACTAACACTACCAACATATTTTGAGTGTGGTCATTCCTCTTATTCCTTGCAAATGTTGATTTTGTCCATTTAAAAATATCTCTGCCTGATAGTTGAACATTTTGGTTTTGCTTTTGTTTCTAATATTTCAATGATTGAAGGTTGAGTGTATTTATTATGTTTATTGGCATTTGTGTATGTCTTGCAAATGGCCTATTGATGTCCTCTGTTATTTTTATTAGTGTGCTGTTTCTTTTTCATTTGATTTTTTTTTTTTTACATATTAGTGATACAAGCCTTTTGTTTATCTTATGTGTTACAAATAGTTTTTCCAGATAGCGGTTAGTTCTTCAGCCTTGTTTTAGTAGATTGTTTGTTGTTTATTTATTTATTTGTTATTTGACATATAGAAATTTTATATTTTTATGCGGTCAAACAGACCTTTTCTTTTATGAGGTGTGACTTTTGGGGCCTTCTAAATAAAGCCTTCTTTACTCCAACATTGTAGAAATGGCTTCTTTTTAATAGGACGCAGAGCCAGGGCATATAACCATTGCTTATATGTCAGTCACTTTATAGTTTACTAAGAGCTTTCTCAAACATTCTCTTATTTAATTCAATTAATAATTTAATGTTATTATTAACATTTCTCAGATGGGGAGACTGAGGCGAAGAGAATAAATAACGTCACCCCAAATCACACGTCTGGTTAAGGATTAGAATACAGGCTATTCTAATGCCAAAGCCATGCTGTCAGCCATGGCTCTACACTCTGATCCTGCAGACAGATGGAAACGAGGAGAGAGGGAAGTTAAATGGCCTGCCTCATGCCGAAGAGCATCCCCCTCTTTTGATAGAACGATTAGGAACTGAATCTTTGACTGTTAATATGATCCTTCTTGTAGTAATCGGATTCCAGTTCAGTCTTTTGAAAGGAATTTCAGTGGAAAAGCAATTAGATGTTAAAAGAGCCATAGGAATGTTAAGATATTAAGAATAATGTGGGGTATGGGTTTTAAGACTTAAGAGGATGATGTCCAAGTAGTTAAATGAATTTGTGAAAATGGGTCAATGAGAGAGCACCACATCAGAATGCTTGGTCCATTTTCAGGCAGGCATATTGAGCGAATTCTTCTCTCATCTCATTTCCAATAGAGTAAGTATTAATCAGGATTTTACATGTACAATTAGAAAGGATTTTATGCTCAGTATTATGCTGGATTTTGGTGCAGATAAATTGTTCATTCACAGAACAGTTTCAGTCTTCGAGTAAGATTTTACTGTTAGAATAAAGAGCTATGTGGATTTCAGTTGATTCACATCACTAATTAATTATCAGCACTTGTGTGTATGCACCGATATTTTCTGCAAAGCACTGTATTTGAGACAATGCCAAAAAACACCCCAAAAACCTCTTTTGCCTTTTTGTTCCCCTCTAAGGATACATTTGAGTAGGAAGCAGTAAGCAGTAAGTAAGCACATGATTTCTGGTCTTGTAATGAGATAAACAGCGCTCAGTTTCATCAAAAAATTTAGGAAATTCAATGCAGATCAAAAGCTCTGTAACAATATAAATCTGTGTAGCAGGAGTAAAGCAGATCTCACACTGACTACGGCAAAACAAAGTGTCATTGTTTTCTGATGTATCCACTCTCGTGGCAGTTAAATATATTTTAAACTATAGAGTAAGCTGTGAATTTTTTGTTAATTTGTATGCATTTCATTGGTGTGAACCCTCAAACCCTAGTTTTTAGCATTTCTAGAAAATGAGTCTCTTATCTCCCACATAAATTGCTTTGTTTTTTTGTTTTTAGATCTTTTGGGACTCTTCTCAGTGATCACACTGATAAAAAAAAATTGCCTGTCTATACAATGTGGGCTGTGCTATTTTTAACTTCGTCTGGCTCTCGTTCCTTACAGTTGAAGTAAATCAATCATTTGTTGGGACTGGGCGCTGCAAAGGATGAGAAGGCTGTTTTCCTGAGTCTCAGCATTTATTTGCACCTGTGCCACGCTGACGGCATATTGGCACGACCCTCTGTTGAGTCGTGCTTCTCTCCTCTCAAATCAAACCTTCCAGTTCCAGAGCCTTGTTGTGTTCTCAAATCTCATTAGTAGTGTTTTCTGGTCCAGAGGTTTTCAGAACAGAATCCAGGGTTTATCTGGTGGTGGGGAAAGACTTTTATTGTCATCAGAAGAGCAGAAAAGGCACCTCCGTGGTACAACAAACCTAATTGTTTTAGTGTTCTAATAAAAAGGCTTCGCTGAACCAGGGGCTTTCCCCTGAAGTTAATTACTTCTCACATCAGGTTTGTTCTTTTTAATAAAATAAAGCAGTGACCCTAAGAAGAAGCCAATTGTTTGACAGTGTTATAAAGAATACATTAAGGAATTTGGATACCCCCAAAATTTGTGATTCTTTTTAGCTGTGTTCTTTCAGTAGTGTTCCTCCAGTAGTGTTCCTCCCATCAACCAATTATTGCTGGTGTGGATATTGCTAAGAACATGTCACCCACACTTGGATTCAAATTCTGGCCAAGCCACTTACTGTGTAGGTACTTTGTGTAAGTTTCTCATTTCCAAAGCACAGTTTTCTCATTTATCCACTGGGAGTTATGATACCTATCTCATTAAAGTTGTAGTTAAGATTAAATGAGATAATGTACACAACATGTTTTTATAGTGTTTGCCTAATATCAAACAGATGTTCCATAAAAAGATTTTATGACTGTTTCTAAGCACTCATTGTTACCAAACTGTTGGTACTTCCATAAACAACTGATTTTTGTAAATCTTTCTTGGAATAACATTTTTTCCCCATTTATTTATACTTTCACATGTTCAATATTGGGATACAAAGAATAATAACACATAGCCCCTGTTCTAAAGGAGCTCAGGAGATAGACAATTCCACCTTTGCTTTTACTGCCTTCACTTGTTTACATATAATATGTGCATTTTTATGGCATTTGTAGCCCTTACAAACTCTTCTGGGAAAGAGTATAAGCACATTACCCATAAGAATTCCATTTCTTGCTGTGATATTTATTCATCACATTTCTTCTATAAATGATCTTCTATCAGGGTTGGAACCTTACAAATCTTAAATATTCTATTCAATGTCGTACATGCTAAAACATATAGTCTCCACTGTAAAGAAATAGGGAGGGAAAGAATTAGAAGAATATACAAATCTATATAGTGAGTTGATGGCATTATTTCAATGGAGAGGAAAAAAAAAGCACAATTAGTTATACCGAAATAATCAGTGAGAACCTCACATGAATTTTGGCAAGTTACAAAGTCACCTAGATAATTAGGTATAAAGATTGTGACTTTTCCCATATTGCTTAGTTGTAGCAGGGGGTCTCTGGTGGAAACTCGTGGTATGTTGATTTGATTCCATAAACATTTATTGATTGTCTCTTCTGTGCCAGCCACTGGCTCAGCTCTGGACATATAAGGTGAATAAGGCAAAGACCCTATTCTTCAAGGAATTTATAATCCAAAATCCAGTGGTAATTCACCAGATAAATTTATAGTTGAGAATTCACTTCCAGCCTATTCTCACTGCTCAGATGGTAAAGTTTTCACATTTGAAATGTGAATATTCTCATGAGTATTGTTTTGGTCTGTTTAGGCTGCTCTAACAAATTACTATAGACTGGGTAGCTTATAAACAACAGAAATTTATTTCTGATAGTTCTGGGAAGTCCAAGATCTAGGCACTGGTGGTGTATGATGGGGGCTTGCTTCCTCATAGATGGTGCCTTCTAGCTGTGTCCCCACATGGTGGAAGGGGCAAACGACCTTCAAAGAAACACATACATGTGGTATGTTTTATATACATGTAAAATACATGTGAACGTGGGAAGAGAGATAAGTAAAGAAATGGCCTTCTCTTCCAATGGAAAATTCCTAGGAAGGTAACAGTTTTGATCATTTATATCATAAAGCCACAGTGTACCCTTACCCCTTTTAGTGAAGTTTTATATAAGATGATTATTTTAAGTATCTGTTTCCAACTGTCTCTCTGTTAGAGTCCAGTTTTACCTAATTTATTCATGGACTAGAGTTCTGTGATAATACAGAATCCCTATAGTATTCTCTATATGTGTCCTATTATTGTACATCTTTCAGTTTATAAGAGTGGCTTGGGGGCCTCCAGAAAATACAGACATGAGCAAGACTATCTCAGACCATGTTAGGCCAACATAAATGATGACTCACTACAAGTAACTCGATAGAGATGGTTATTAATGATTTCTATTTTTGTAGAGGAATATGGTTAATATCTGAGAGCTCTTTATGTATCATTAGCAAATTTAATTGTTTAATAATAACCTTTGATATATTTTTCAATTTTAAGAAAACACATTAGAGTGCTATTCATCTACTCCTGAAAACTCAGCCTTTTTCACTGTGATTACATCCCTATTATCAGAATTTTTATGAATGTTTCTTTATTGATATTCTCTCAAGCTTGAGGGTGAAGTAAGAATTAATTCTTGATTTTTATACAAATGTTGAGGGACTTTAGGTGGGAGATTTAAGGCTAACATTGTTGCTTTTTTGTTCAAGAATATATTACTGGAAGAAAGCCAAGAGCAAATTTTTTTAAAGCCTCAGGGATGTCTTACTACCCTATAGTTGCTTGAAAGATGAATAAAATTCTTTGACAAACTATGTTATTTTAGGTAATGATTATGAATCATTAAGAAACCAAAGCTTCTGTTATAACTAAAAACTGTTTAACCTTGGATTTTATAATGTTCTTACTCTTTAGCTTCTCCGGAGCACTGTAATTATTCTAGGTGGATGTATAAATTGAATTTAGAGCCTCTACTAATTAGACAAATCATTGCTATATTACCTAAAATCCTGAATCAGTTGTGTACTACTCTCTAAATGTGGAAGTTTCAAATTTATTTTATCACATGGTCTGTGCTTGATTTATATCAGTATTGATTATTCATGGCTAATTTTGTGTCCAAGGCCAAGAAGATACATTAGATTTATCCTGTGGCTTCATTTATCTTGACAAATCACTGCCCTACTCCTACACATTTTTACTCCTTAGGAAGAAAATTTTAACTAAGTACAGATTTAAAATTCATTTTCACATAGATGTTATTAGAAAATGTAAATACATTTGTTAGGTAATTCTACTCAGTTTAAGGTCAAAAAACTTACCAAGTTTTGCTCTGTGTAGCAATTTATATTCCTAGCAGGGGTTTAGTTGACAGACACCAATCTGTGAAACTCAAAGGGGAAATATATTAATACTGTACTACCTGTAAATTACTTCAATGTCAAAAAAAATAGTTGAAGCTTTTTATTCCCTCTTATTTTCCACACTCTTAATGGATTATACAAACTATTAATCTTATATTTAACTATGTTGTATTTGTGCATAGAAGATTGCTTTTAAAGCCAGTTATTAAAAGAAATCATGATATAAGAGGAAATAAAATATAATAGAGCAAGATAAGAGAAAGTACATGACCGGATTCAGATTTAATTCAGTAAACATTCTAAGTACTAAAAGACAAAGAAGAGTAAAATTTGATGGTTGTCATCAACCAATTTTTAATTTATTATTATATAATTGTGAAATAATTATTAATACTGAATTTACTGAGATTTCTTATTTGAGGGACATTTAAATACATTTCATTGTTCTTTCACATGTACTATCTAATTTAATCTAGACAGGCCTAGGTAAAAATAATCTTGAGTCATATTCTGTAAATAGTATAACAGAGGTGTGTTTAAAGCACTTTATATTTTTACAGTTTTAAAAAATTAACTAGTTAAAAGCCTTCCTCCACTAACCTGAAATGCTGATTGTTTCTCATATAAAAATTTTCACAAGTTATGGGCCTGCTTCTCTGTCTTCTACTTTCTTTTATTGATCAAGTTGTCTTTTTTGGAATCATTGTCCTGTTTTATTAATTTCTGTATCTTTGTAGCATATTTTGATATCTGGTAGGGTATAATTGTAGACTTTGGCTATTTCTGAGCATTTACTCTCTCTATATGAATTTCAGAACTATCTCGTCAAGTTCCATGAAAACATTCTATTGGGCTCTTGATTAAGTTGTATTGAATTTGTAGATTAAAATAGGATCATTGGCATGTTTACACTATTAACATTTCCCCTCCATGCATATGGTATGCCTCCATTTATTCAAATATTCTTGCATATCCTTCACTCGACAAATATTTTTTGAGCACATACTATTTTTAGGGCCTTGTTCTGGGTGTTGGGGATACAACATTGATTAAAATGTCCTTACTCTTAAGTAGCAGTTATATTTCTGTAGGGAAAGAGAGAAAATAAACAAACAAAAACAAGTATTTAATATGTTCCAGTATGATAGAATAAAGTAGGGTGTAAGATGAGAGAACAATAAATGTGCATGTATGTGCGTGCGTGTGTGTGTGTGTGTGTGTGTGTATGTGTGCACAAACATGTATCCTGTTTGGTTAGGGAACTTTTCTCTGATTAATATTTGAGCAGACTTGAATCTGGGAAGGAAATGAGCATTGTATCCTGAGAAAGAGCTGCTTTCCAGAGGGAACTCCAGATGCAAAACTGTGAGCTGGGACACTACCTGACATGGTTGGAGTCACAAGAGAGAAGGAGAAACATTTTGTAGTTGTCCCCATAGAAAGATCTTGAATATTTCTTGTTAGGCTTATTCTAGGTATTTTATAGCCTTTGTTCTGACTATTTTATGTTCCTCTATAAACTAACTGTCCAATTTATTATTGCTGGTGTATAGAATTACTAACTCTTGTATGTCGATTTTATATCCTGTCACATTATTGAACTTAGTGCCACTATTTTAACAGCTGATTCTATTTTGTTTTCTGACAGTCCTGCCTAGTGACTGTCTCCTCCATCCTAGACTGTCTGTTTTGTTTCTTTTTTCCTTGTCTTATTACATTTCCAGGATGCTCAGTAAAATATGTAGTAACAGCTATGAAGATCTTTTATCTTTTCTCTAATTTTAATGAAATGCTTCTAATTTCACAATAAACATGAAATGTTTGAAATAGAAATGTTTGCTATTTCTTTAATAAATTGGGAAATTTTCCTTCTATTTATAATTTTAAAGAGATTTATGTAAAAATATTCTAGTATCTATGAAGAAGCTTGTGCACACGCATGTGTGTGTTACATTAATGTAATGAATTGCATTGATAACTTCCTTGAACTATTCTTCAATTCTTGGTCATACATTGATTCAAAAAATATCGTGTCTGTAGGTACAGGTATTGTTCTAGGCAGTTCAGTTACATCAGTGAACAAAACATCCCCAAATTCATGATTTCATGGAGCTTACATTCTAATGATGGAAGGAAAAAATAAACAGTAAATCTAATAAGTGAGATAATTGTATTTTCAATTAGGAGAGAAGTACAATGGCAAACAGAAGGAACAGAGCAGGTGAAGGCAATCAGGTGTGGTGGAGGGGTTTGTACTGTGAGTTAAACGGGCTGACATTGCATATTTCTGAGCAGAGGCGTGGTGGGACCTGCCTGTGTGTCTGCAGGCTCACTCTGGCTGAACAGACTGTGGGGGGGGGATGGATGAGCAAGGAAAGCAAGGGACACTTGTGAAGAATCATTATAGGAATACAGGAGGAGGTGATGGAGACAGACCTGGTGGATGGCTGTGGGGGTGAAGAACATCTATTTCCATTTTGAAGTAGAGCTAACCGGATTTTTCTGACCAATTACCTATAGGGTATGAGAGGAAGAGAGAGGAAGCTTGAGGTTTTTGGCCTGAGCAACCTGATCATGCTACTTCTTTCTTCTAATAACTGTATTTGATTTGCTAATAATTTATTTAGGGCTTTTGCAATGATGCTTATAATTAAAATTGTGTGAGAATTTTCTGTTCTTCCATTAGCCTTGTCTGGTTACATGGGGTAGCTTTTTGTATGTTTGGGAGCAAGTTGGATAAAATCAGTTTTTTTTACTTAAAAGTTTGGTTAAGCTTGCTTATAGAGTTATTTGGACCTGCACCTTTTTTTAGGTAGTGGGTGGATGTGTCAGGGGTCCCTAAGATCATCCCTTCAAGTTTGGTGATTTGCTAGAAGGACTCACAGGACTCAGCATATAGTTGTACTCATAGCTAAGATTTATTACCACCAAAAAATACAAAGCAAAATCAACAAAGGGAAAGGTGCATATGTCAAAGTCTGGAGGAAACCAGGCACAAGCTTCCAAAAGTCCTCTCATGGTGAAGTCACATAGGATACGCTTAATTCCTCCAGCAACAGTAGAACACGTGTGAAGTGTTGTCTACCAGGGAAGCTCCAGTCTGTTCCTCCGGCTGTTTGGAGCTTTATTTTCCTTCTTTATTTAGGTGCTGTCTCCTATCTCGCAGTGATTTCTAATATTAATAGTTTTCCCAAATCTGAGGTTTGCTGAGGGGTCCTCCTTTAGGTTTTAACAAACTGTTTTGTAATTTATAGGAATTTGGGATGGGAAGAAGAGATCATAGCATGTTCTAAAACCCCCATCTTGACCAGTTTTTGTGTTATCAAGTAGATGTGTGAACAAAAGGCAAGTGTGTGAACAGGAGGCGGGTAGGAAGTCAGACTTACCTGTCTTACCTGTGCTTGTCTCTGCTCCCCTGACTACTAATTAAGTAGTAGACTTCCTCAAGCATCAGATTCCTAACCTGTAAAATGGAGATCTTTGCAGTCTTGTGGAGATGAAATGAGTTAAAGAATGACAAACAGCCTGGTATTTACTACTTATTGATGCTTAACAAATAGTGTTATTTTTCTCTTCTTAGATCAAATAAAATAAAATATGATTCTGTCTACAAACCGAGCCGTAAACATATGGAATATATTATCCCCCAGAGTTTGTTTAGTCTGTAATTATGTTTGAATATAGTTTACATAAGGTCTTTGGTGGTAGATTCATAATGAAGTATGGAGGAGACCCCTGGGATGTCTGGGACTATATCCCCAATATTTTGATGACAGCATTGTGGTAGAAGATGACCTTCATCTTGCCCAGTGCCCTCATCTGAACCTAACAGCAGGAGAGCATTGACTGTTAGTTGATCCCCTAAGTTCTTTATTATGTTGTTATGGTGGGCAGGGGCCAGTGCCAGTTCCAGATGCTACTTTGGTTTGCACTTGCCAGCTGCCACTCCAACCAGGCACCCCATGCTTGAGAACCACTTCCTGCTTTGCAGAAAGTACATGAATGGGCAGGGAATGACAAAAAGGTGTGACTTAGTATTGAGACCCTACTTGGTTTTAGTTTCCAATGCTTGTTAGTGAGACTCCTTGTCTAGGTAATTGCCCCTCAGTTTCCAGGCCCTGCAGGCTTTCCTAGATTGCAATACTTGGTTTCCCGTCCTTGATCCTGATCTCCCTGGATTTCAGGCCTGTTTTATATACTAACCTTGGCAGTTGCCCTTTCCTTTAAGACTTGCGTGAAGTTGTCAATGAGACCATCATGTGGGAGAGAATAAAAATGCACAGTAAACTAGGAAACCATCAGTGTGGCACTGCGAAGACAAATCATGGCAGGCTTATTTCATTTTCTTCTCTGATAGAGTGACAGGCCTCATAAACAAGGGAGAGTAATGGACAAGATCCATCTTGCTTCCCTGTAATCACTCCTGAAACACTCAAGGTATGACTGGGCCATATTTTACATTTCCATAGAGATGAAAAACACAAGCTCTTTGTCATGGGGCCTGATTAATCTGTCTAGTTTCCCTGAGATTACACATCCAAGCCAACTCACTGGATAAGTTGTGCTGACAAAAATCAGGGTAGCAGAATTAAAGAGTTACAGAGAGAAGACTTGTCTATCTGGAAAGAGCATGAGAGACATCCTACATGTGGCAAACTATAGTAAGAATTCAGGAAGGGGCTGGGATTGTAACGTTAAGAAAAATTATTAGGGCTTGAGGATGCAAGCTGTATCTTAATAAAGAATCCAGAAAGAATTGAGATGGTGCTGTAAGTTGTTGAGTGTTGGACAAAATTTTTATTTTGTTTTGAGACATCTCAGGCAGGGTACTTGAGAATGCTTTGAAGGGGTTGAATTCTTATTCCCTCTTAAATCCAGTAAACTGTTTTTACAAATATATATCTGTCTTGTTTATGGGGAAAGTGGAATGAGAAAGAATATAGATGTTACCATATAATGAGATAAGAAAAAAATGTCGTTATTAAAAAAACACCTCTCATATTTTGTATTTTATTGATGGTAGGTAAGTGAGATGACTCTTATATATGAATAGTAGGCTGTTCACCTAATCTCTATGAATTTAACAATTTCAATTGGAAAGCAAAGGAGGGAAAGCCCATCTATGTTCTGTTTGTTGTTCAACAGAGAGATGAATGGGTTTTATATTTTCAGTATCCAGCTTATTTTTTTTAAAGGGAAGATGGATTCTCATTCTTAATGGAAACTGTGAACAGTGTCGATCCAAGTGAAATACAGATTTGTGTAAAAGACAAGAAAAGTGTTTTGTTCCAGAATGAGCTTCAGTGTTTCCTTTACATCTCAGCTCAATCACTAGTTCATTGGCGAAACCTCCTCTGTACCTCCCAGACAAGGTCATCTCGGTCTCTTTTAAACGCTCACAGCACCAAGTGAGAGTGTCTGTGTGTGCTGACACACACTGGCATACATATGTCATGTTTGTGACTCTTAGGTAATCTATCTCTCTAGATAGACCAGACCATAAGTTCCACTGGACATGGGAATGTGCAAAATTTGACTCACCGTTTTCTAACCAAAGCCTAGCATAGTGTCTAACCCCTATTATACACTCAGTAATTAAAATACTGAAAAACACCCCATGAGGTCGAATAAAATTGTCATTGCTCATGAAGGGAGTTTTCACTTAGGAGTTTTATATTAGGTGTGATACCTTTTTGAGGAAGGGAGGTAACTTTCCAGACCTATGGGCAAGGCAGAATGGTGGGTGGGAGGCAGCTCTGCCACGTTCTGGGTGGGTGGTAGATAGATGCGAAGTGGGCCTGGTTCCAGCCTCAGTCTTGGCCCAGTTTCCACAACTGTTACTGAACATGTTTCTCTTTTATCGTGCCATTGAAAGCCTATCTAAAAGCTCTCCGTGGGTCCTTTTGATATAGCAAGTGAAAGTGATCAAAGCCCTGAGAACTAGACATTGTTGGCTTGCCCTGGAAGGCCGGCTTCGGTAACACTCCTTCCCTCCCCTCCACTGACAACTGGTTCACTGAGCAGGAAGTTGGGATTCATTTACTGGAGAGCGGGGCAGGTAACAGGGATTTTCACAGCACTTGAGAACACATTTAGCAGAGTAATTTTCTAATCTTTGAAGACGTCATGATTTTTTCTTTGCTGGGAAAGTCCAGCACTCTTAGCTAACATATGTCATCTTTTTTTTTTTTTTTCCCCCTAAGTGACAGAGAATGTCAGAAAGGAGATCTTTTCAAGAAAGGGAAAAATAAGTTGCAAAGAATCCAAACCTTCATCTTATGGTCACTATGGAATTAAATCCAAATGATGCTGGTTTTCACAGCAAACATGCATAATTCTCACCTTCTACATACAACCTTCTTCCCTGTGCCTCACTATTTCACATATTCATTAATAATTTTTGGGTTAGGGTTATTATGCAAATGTTACCGGGTGTTTTCGTTTTCATTTGAGGCTAAAACAAAACAAAGGAGATTTAATTGTATTCCGAAGTATCTGGTGAACTGGCGAGGCTTTGAGATTTGAAAATAAAATAAGAAGAGAAGTTGTGGCTACTAGACCTCATTTGAAAGGAGATAGATTTTCTTGCCTTAGCCTAGGATGGGTATAATTCCATCTCAACCTGGAACAATTGGATAGATGATTTTTCAAGGACTCTTTCAGCTCTTTGATTCTGTGAATCATGCTAAAGAAATAAACTGATACTCAGAAATGCCTCTAGATCTGTAATGGGGTATGTTTTGAAATTTATAAATGTCCTTTATTTTGTAATCTGTGAAGTTTATTCCATTTGCTTCTCACTTCTTTTTGTCTAAAACCCAAAGCTTGAACAGATGAGCCAATCATTAGTGTTGGTGGTAGGGTTTAGAGAAGTCAGACATAAATTTCAGATGTAAGGCCTCCATGTGGCTTGTGGTGGTGGAAAATGAATTGAGAAGTATACCCAAATTGGAATTCAGCCCTTTTTATTTTATCGAAGTGCAGCCTTTTGGTCATATTTAGCAGCCACTTAAGCCTCAGCATATGATCTGTGAAAAACAGTAAAAATGATAAACATGTCTAGAAGAAAATGTTTTTTATAGTTTTGATGAAAGTTTACTTTCTGTGAAGTGTGTGTGTGTGTGTGTGTGTGTGTGTGTGTGTATGTATGTGTTGGGTATTGGTGGTGGGTGACCCAAGACAGCTTCTCCACATCATTGGGAGAGGAGTGGTTTACCAATGAGAAGGCCATTGAGGACCCTGGGGAAGTGGATGGGGCCATGTGTGTGTGGGATCTTGCTGAAGATGAGAGAATCTTTTTGGTTGGATGGGAAAAATCAAGCATAATCAAGCATAATGGTGTAATTAATGAGGCTGACTCTAACAAGGTTCATCTGCTTTTACTTTTGTCATAATAACATGGCTGAATTCAGTGTGGAGACTGTTCACTTGTGTAACACAATAGATTTATGCCAGTGAAAGAAAAATAGGTATAGTGGTTAAGATAAAATAGACTGGTACTTTAATTCTCAATGCATAAAGAGTTTACTTAGGATAAAATTATTTATATGTCAGTGTGGAAACACTTTTTGAGTTAGCATTCTTAATGAAGATGATGTGAGTTTTTGAGTGGGTTGCATTTATGACAAATTCATCAGGAATATTTTTGGAATATTTTTATAGGAAGGCCATGTTTCTGATATACTAGAAAATCACACTCTTAATTGTGCCATTGATGTTTCAATTCCTTAAGAAACTGATGTAAGAATGACGTTCTTCATTTAAGGAAATAGCCTATGATCACCTCGTAATCAATATTTTCTGAAAAATAACATGTATGATTTACAGTATAATAAAATTATTTACATATAACATTAGATCAACTTTTTAGCATTAAAACTATAATGGCATCAATAATCGTACATTCTGTATAACTTTGATAGCCCCCAAAATAGAGCCATTCATCTATATCCCCTCATTATGTCTCCCGTTAGCTATGTCCTTGGGCTATATGAATGATGCAGTCTAGTTTCATCTTCGTCATTGCAGAACAGTCTTTTTGCTTATTCATCATTGAACCCCTGGCACATTCTCTGCTACTTCTAGATTACATTTTCTGCATTCCCAGTGACTGTCAGCATCCTACATGGGGCTAATAGAGTGCTAGAACTGAA